>CAUYSK010052942.1:0-12385 GCA_963575035.1 Avahi laniger
GAGTGAGACCCCACCTCTACCAAAAATAGAAAGAAATTAATTGGACAGCTAAAAATATATATAGAAGAAATTAGCCGGGCATGGTGGCACATGCCTGTAGTCCCAGCTACTCAGGAGGCTGAGACAGTAGGATCGCTTGAGACCAGGAGTTTGAGGTTGCTGTGAACTAGGCTGATGCCACGGCACTCGCCCCAGGCAAGAGAGTGAGACTCTATCTCAAAAAATAAATAAATAAATAAAGCATTGGAAAACATGAGAAAATATAAATGTTGCTGATTGCTAACCATATATAATCACATTAAATACTTTATAATGAAAAGGACTTGTTTCTTACAATGGAAATGTTATAAATACAATCCCTAAAAATAGAATTTATACAAGTGTGCAAATACCAAATTATTCATCATTTTTAAGAATCAAGATTAAATGTTCAGAAGACATTTTATCTTCCATAGCTCTGCAACTACTCTTATATCCCAAGAGGCAATAAACTAATATAAACAATTATTTAGTATTAATAATTTTAATCAATAAAAAATGCTCAAGACTATATCAACAACTTTGATTAGGCTCTCTTCACCACTGGTAGGAGAGGTCATGAGCAGAACTAAGGAGGAAGGGGATGGATTACAAATCCATTACCAATTCTGGAAAACAACTTTACTCAACTATTCTCTCCATATAGCTTGTGTATTGCATTGAGGTCAACATGTTACCACTCATATTAATGATGCAAAAAATAATTCATTTCAATAGAAGGTTCTGATTAAAAACAAAACAGCAACACTCAGCAAAATTTACCACACTTTAACAACTACCTAAACTACTTTCTTCTGGGATTAAGTTCAAGAGACAATGTAACCTGGGGTTTGTTCTCGCCAGAAATCACCACTACCAATGCCGCTTCTAAGAGCAGGATGTACACAACCATTTTCCTCTGGAAAAAGCTAAATCCCAAAGCACAGCATTGCTGTGTTTTATAAATGTATCTTTTTGTACCATATTAATACACTGTAAATAAGTTATAATTGCAAGTATTTCCCACAGATATTTAAGTCCAAGTTTAAAAGCAATAAACACATCAAATGAACCAAAAAACCAATTGAAATAAAAATAATTTCCAAAGAATCATACAGAGAATGGCTTTAAATAAATAAAAATTTAGTGTTTACCTGACACTCAAAAAAATACATATATATAAATGCTCTAGTGGAGCTGAAAGAATTAACTATAATCTTGAATGTTTTATTTTAGTCAACTTAGATAAAGATTTCCATTAACTGTCATTTTACTGACTAGTTCTGAATTACATTTTTCACCTTAAGCATTTTGACACTTCCATCAACTTTCTAAAAGTGAGGGTGGATTGTTTTTCTATGTTTTTAATAGACTTGCCTCTCAAAAGACTGAATTAGATAAAACCTGATAGGAGAAACCTGTTATCAACCTCCCCTGCTCATCAGCAACAGCCCTCTGAGGAAGCCTTGGCCAAGTGTTACCGTTTAGGTGATAATCCCGAAGAATTCACATCACACAATGATGTAACTAAAACCCGTTTCCTCTATTAATCTGGACAACCTGTCAACGTTTTACTTTACAAGCCTGTTTTTCATAACAAATTTTAACGTTCAAGTTAACAGTTATTTTCTAACTTCCAGGAGCCAAAAATCATTATTTAGTCTGTTTTTCCATTCCCAAAATAGCAGAATTCTCCTCTGGGCTCAAAATCATCTTTATATTTCCAAACCGAAGGAACACTGTCAAATTTAAAATACTATACCAGCTGACTACTCCGAAAGGCGTAATTTTCCTGACACCAGAATTAACGATTCTCGACCAGATCTCACATGGACCTTCTACAGGACCTTATCGCATCACGAACACAGCCACAATGGCCGTGGCACGTAAATAAGCATACACAGCTCGCCACGAAAGGACCCAACCCGCACCGTTTCCCAAACAAGCCGCGAGCAGCCGCTGAGCCGCAGTCCGGACAGTTACGGGCGCCCCTCGCTGGGGTCCGCGGCCCGGGCCCCCCACGCCCTCCTCACAGCCCCTCTTTGTGCGGCGCCCGCCCCCTCCCGGCCCGAGGCTCTGACCCACGCGGGGCCTCGGTCGGCCACAGCGCGGATGCCGCCTCCCAGCGGGCCCGGGCCCGGGTCCTCCCGGGGTCTCCCGCGGAAGATGGGGAGGCGGGGGCGAAAGGGCCGGGCGCAGGGACTCAGAGGGAACGGGGCCCGGCCGGGAGTCCGCCTGGGGTCCTCTCGGGGACCCAGGACGGCGAGGGGAAGGGGGCCCGGCAGGGGGCCTCACCCGCGGCTGGGGGCGGCTCTCCCGCGTCGTCTGCGGCGGGCGCCAGGGTGACGGCGCCGTCTCTCCAGACGCGGATCTGCGCGGCCGAGCGCACGCGGCGGCGGGCGGCGGCGGCGCGCAGGGAGCCGCAGCACTGGTAGCACACGGCCCACGCCTGCTCCTCGTTGATGGGCTGGCTGTAGAGACGCAAGATCTCCTCCAGGCTCAGCGCGTCCTGCGGGCCTCCGGCCGCACCGCCGGCCGCCCCGAGCTCCGGCGGCTCCTCGCCTCCCGCCGGCTCCGCCCGCCGCTCCCCGCCGCCCGCCTGGCCGGCCGGCTGAGCCATCTCGGGAGTCGGCGCTGCGCTCGGCCGCCGCGCCCTGTGCCGGCGTCTCCTCAGCTCCGGAGCGTCGTCTCCGCGCGCCGCTTCCTCCTCATCCCCGGAACCGCCGCCTCCCATGCCGGCCGCGCGCGCCGCTGCGGGGACCCGGCGGGCTGTGGGGCCAGGGCCCGGGCGGCGAGGACGCAGCGGCAGTCCTGAGCAGGCCGCCGCCGGCCGGTAGCAACGCCTGGGCGTCCGCCCGCCCCGCCCCGCCCCGCCTCGCGCCGCCCCGAGCCCGCCCCTCAGAGGGGCCGCACCGCTGCGGCGGGTGCGCTGTCAGGAGGGCTGGCACCGGCCGGGAGGGGGCCGCGCCATCCGGATGGCTCGCAAAGTGCAGAGCTGCGACGCGCCGGGGGGGCGCACGGTCTGGGGGCAGGGGGCGCACGGTTGAGGGCGGTGACGCACGGTCAGGAGGGGACGCACGGTCGCGAGGGGACGCACGGGCGGGGAGGGTTCGCTCGGCTGGGCAACGCGCAGGGTTCGGGGGACGCCGGGTCGGGGAGGGCTCGTGGGGGCGCCGGATCTGGGGGCGTGGCGCGCAGTCAGGGCCGCAGGGTCCAGCAGGCACACGGCGGCTCCCCCGGCCGACTGTGGCGGCGCCCTGAGCGCGCCAACCGGCGTCCTCCCTGAAAATCGGGAAGTCACTGGCATTGATTTCCCTGGGAACTGGCTTGCCGAAGGCCCCGCTGGGAACTTGAACCCAGCCTGGAGTGACCTCCTAAGAAAAGGGGCTGCCGAACCGCTCCGGCCTCGACGGCCCAGGCCCCTCCGCTAGGCCCCTGTGCCCGAGCGCTTTGGGTCCCCTCAGCCGGTGACCGCCGAAATTCTCGGTGCAATTACTCCTGACCGCCTGCCGCCATACAGCCCTGGTACCTGCTCTGCTCTTTTTTCGATTTTTTCGTTTATTGAATACCTCCTTCAATACCTGCCAACTTCAACGTAAGCCCCGGGAGGACAGGGATCCGTATGGGTTTTGCTCACGGGTTTCCGAAAGCTAAGATCGTGGTCTGGCATTTAAGTACGGGTACATAATTTGCAGATGTTAGTCTCAGCGTCCTTCCGGATTTATTTGTAACGTTTTCTCCAATAACCACACTCATTACAGCCCAATTAACCCAGTTTGCTCATATGATGTGGAATTGAAAATACAAAGGGGCTTAAAATAGTTTGAACAATCCAGAAAAATTAGCAAAATGGTCTGCCTTTATGGACAACACTACCATCTTCTGGCCCTGTAGGATATTGCTATCCGGTTGCACTTGGACAAACTGCAGGCAAAAACATTTTTATGGTTGCCTTAACCCCTAAGGACAAGCCAAATGAATTAATAAACTGAGGAATCCTTGAGCCATTCACTTGCTGGCATAGGGAAGTAAGTAAATCTCCAAGTAAAGATAGCATGGAAGGAAGGAGGGAGTTGAAGTGAGGAAAAGGAAATGATCCAAACTTCATCTAAAATGTTATCTTTAAAAGATGCATTCTTAAAAACAAATTTGCATCACTAGGATTTTTTTTCTCTCTTAAGTGATAAACACATTTTGACACATTTTGAGAGGGAAAGCGTTACTGCACTGAATCACCGGAAGGTTGTATAAGAAGGGCTTTTTTATTTTTTTTTTGCCAGGTACAAATTCATGGCTATGGTCTACTATATTTATTAATAAAGTAAATCTTTGGCTTTGTGAGCTTATATGTAATTAAGTTGAGGGAAGATGACAAGTAGAATGTTATTTGATCCTTCTCTAAACAGAATAAATAAAAGGAAAATCTTAAAAATCCTAGCTATCTTCTGTTATTAAATATAAGTCTAGTCATTATATAGCCTGAATACTTGATACTTTTTTGTATAAAGACAGTATAACTCTACTAACTTTTGTATGATTTTCAGTACCGTTTAAATTCTGATAAGCCCATTACAGTACTTTCTGAAAGTGCTGACAACTCAAAGTCTATCAGAGGTTCATGTATCCTTAGTGAGGTTTAAGCATCCCTGTGCAATACCTTGGAACCTTCCCATTTTCTTATTTTGAATTCAAATTCAAAGACTCAAATGCCTTTATGTTCAGTATATTTTGTTCCAATTTTTAGTTATTGATTTTATTTTTACTCCGTGACTTCCCTGCTTTTAAAGAGTTGCTCTATGTAATTAAAATGTCTGAACAATTCAAATCAACATTTAAATGTCTTTTTCAAAGTGCTGTGATATCTATGAAAAATGACGGCATAGTAATTCATGTAACCAAAGCATTTGTACCCCCACAATATTCTGAAATTTTTTAAAAAATTGAATTCAAGTCATAGAAAAAGGTTTGATTTTTGTTTTGTTTTATATTTAGGTAAACTTTAAGGTCTCTTATGCTTTCTTGTTTTTTTTTTTCAAATATAAATCACCATAAAATTTACCATTTGAAAGCATGCAATTCATTAGTTTTTAGTATGTTCACAAAACTTTGCAACCATCATCATGATCTAAATCAGGAACATTTTCATCACCCCAAAAAGAAACCCTGTACCTTCCAATTCACCTTTCTTCCTGACAACTACTACTCTATTTTCTGTCTTTATAGATTTGCCTATTCTGGACATTCATAATAATGGACTCATATAATGTTTGCCCTTTTTTTTGTGTTTTTTTTTTTTGAGACAAGATATCCCTCTGTTGCCTGGGCTAGAGTGCAGTGTGACATCATCAATCATAGCTCACTGCAACCTCAAACTCCTGGGTTCAAGCAATCCTCCTGCTTCCCAAGTAGTTGGGACTACAGACATGCACCACCAAGCCCGGCTCATTTTTCAATTTTTTTGTAGAGACAGAGTCTCACAATGGTGCTCAGGCTGGTCTCAAACTCTGGGCCTCAAGCTGTCCTCCTAGCTCAGCCTCCCAAAGTGCTAGGATTACAGGCATGAGCCACCTCACCCAGCCTATGTTTTCCATTTGTGACCAGCTTCTTTCACTTAGCATGATGCTTTCAAGGTTCATCCATCTTTCGCATGTATCAGAACTTCATTTCTTTTTATTGCTAAATAATATTCCATTGTGTGGATATATCACATTATGTTTATCCGTTCATCAGTTGATGGACATTTGTCTTGTTTCCACTTTTTAACTATCGTGACTAATGCTGCTGTGAACATTTGCCTGCAAGTTTGTTGTGTGCATGTGTTTTTGTTTCTTGGTATATATCTAGGAATGGAATTGCTGGGTCATATGGTAACCCTATGTTTTACTTTTTGAGAAACTACGAAACATTTTTCCAAAGGAGCTACACCATTTTGCATTCTTACCAGCAATGTATGAAGGTTCCGGTTTTTTCACATCCTTGCCAACACTTGCTATTATCTGTCTGATTATAGCCATCTTGATGGTTATGAAGTGATAACTCTTTATGGTTTTTGGTTTGCATTTCCCTAATGACTAATGATGCTGAGCATCTTTTCATGTGCTTATTAGCCACTTATATATTTTCTTTGGAGAAATGTCTATTCAGATCTTTTGCTTATTTTTCAATTGAGTGATTTGTCTTTTTATTGTCAAATTGTAAGTGTTCTTTATATATTCTGGATACAAGTCCATTATCAGGGGTATATGATTTACAAATATTTTCTTCCATCCTGAAAAAAAAAAAAAGAAAAATGATGGCATGTGTTACTCTGAATATGATTTTCGTTCTCATTGATTTTGCTGTATTTATTGAAAAATGGAATCCTTGAAATTTTTTTATTGTATTTACTTATCATTTTTGCAGAATACATGCACTTCATGCTTCATACTCTGGATGTGCTGGCTGAGCTGCTCTGAGTCTTTCAGGGAGCACAGTCTGTCTGTGCAGCCCAAGCTTATCCCAGACACTCCCAGATAATTCTCCTAAGAGGCACATTCACCTAGAAAAGTGCATCAAAAAGGAAAAAAAAATAGAACAGCATATTTTTTCAATGTTATAACCTAAATTTTCATTGCTCGCAATTATAATATCTTATAAGTCTATAGTCATATTTTATATTCTCAAGTGCCTTCTTTAGTTGTATAACTTGAAGGGCCAGATACTATTATCCCTATCTGACAGTTGAGAAAAATACAGTCATAGGACAAAATACAGGACTAATCAATGAAAGAGGAAGGACTGGGACCCAGGCCTGACCAGTTCAGCTCTTCTGCTACATCACAATATAATGGTTATTCTTCAACTGAGATACTGTCGTAATGCCATGGACATTTTCAGGGTTAACTAAATTCTGTAGTATTCTCTCTCTTTTTTTACTTTAGTAGAAGCAATTTTTAATTTTATTTATGTTGTAGGATTATAAATCTTGCAACTTTCCTTAGCTGAAGCAGGGCACTGAAGTAACCACCTAGATAATTTAGGCCAACCGTTCACAATCTTTTTTCTAATTTAAAACATAAGATAGAGCACATTCATTTATACAACATTCCTGTAAGCATATCTACGGATATTTAAAATTCTCAGTCACCTAACTGAGAATGTCTCCTCCACTCCAGAAGTCTTGTCATTATGCAAGAGAATGAACATGACATAATTAAAAGCCCCATAGGACAGTGTTAACACCTTGAACTTGTTTTAATTATTTGAAAGTAAATCATTCGTGTTAATACTTAAATTATTTCAAAGCACCTGAAAATTGTGTAAAATAGCTAAGAAGAAAAGTTTATAAAGTAACAGATAAAAGTCTATTAAAAGAGCTCAAGAGATTAATGCAGATAACTCCAGGCATGTCAACTCCCTAATCCAGACTTTACCAAGAAGCAAATGAGGCCCAGAAAGATTAGCTTACGGATGGATGTCCTACAGTTACTGATTCAGATATGAGAATTACAATACTAATATCCTGCCATTAAGTTTTACCTATGCAGTTCACATACAAAAACTAGGATTTTTCAGAGATTAAGTAGCATACCAAATGATTAGATTGTCTACATATTTTTACAAGAAAAATATATCACTTAAAAGACATATTTCAAAATTAATGCTGAAAATATCTTTGAAAAAGAACCTAATATTGCCAGGGAAAATGACAAAGAAATAACTTTGAATTGATTTATCCTACCATATTTAAAACAACCTGTACTTATACAAACTATTTAACTGATTCTTATAATCAGGTTTATCAAAAACTGAAGATTCCAGCCAGGTGTGGTGGCTCATGTTTGTAATCCTAGCTCTCTGGGAGGCCGATGCGGGAAGATTGCTTGAGCTCAGGAGCTCGACACCAGCCTGAGCAACAGTGAGATTCTGTCTCCACTAAAAAAGAAAAAGAAAAAGAAGAAGAAAAAAATACATACAAAAATGAAAAGTTCCATAATCTATCATGATTGAGTTAAAAATAAATAAATAAAAATAACAAAAGATTAAAAATTCCATGTTACTGGAATTAAGCTAGTATAAATCTGAATCTGATTCTGATAAATTAAAATGTATATGGGAAACTATAGAGCAACGCCCCCCTCAAAAAAACCCTCAAAAATATAGTGACAAAATAATATAAAAACTTAAAATGTTACATTAGGAAATATTCACTTAAGACAAAAGAAAGCAGTAAAGGAGGGATAAAGAAACAAAAAAGTGGCCGGGCGCGGTGGCTCACACCTGTAATCCTAGCTCTCTGGGAGGCCGAGGCGGGCGGATTGTTTGAGTTCAGGAGTTCGAGACCAGCCTGAGCAAGAGCGAGACCCTGTCTCTACTAAAAATAGAAAGAAATTAATCGGACAACTAAAAATATATAGAAAAAACTAGCCGGGCATGGTGAAGCATGCCTGTAGTCCTAGCTACTCGGGGGGGCTGAGGCAGGAGGATCACTTGAGCCCAGGAGTCTGAGGTTGCTGTGAGCTAAGATGACACCATGGCACTCTAGCCTGGGCAACACAGTGAGACTCTGTCTCAAAAAAAAAAAAGTAATCACAACAAATATACCAACCAAATCTCAGAAAAATATATTAAACATTCAAAATCCATTGTTAGATATGTTAATGATTGTAACTGAACTTGTACTTAAATGTAGAATATGCTATAAACAATATGTTCAGGCTCTTCAAAATGGAATGGTTTCTAGTTGACATGGTTGGCTATTTTTTTTTAAGATTTTATATAGCCCTTGGCTAATTTCAAATCACTTCTCAAATACCAACTGCTAGAAAGTAATGCTACTTTCATTGGTATAAAGATTAAATCCATGTTAAAAACAGACCATCTAATTCTTAAATTCATCTATTTAAGTACAAAGTGTGAAATTGTTATCTTAGAGTCAAAAGAATAAAACTGCAAACTGTAGTACAACTTAAGCCATTTTCTTGCTAAGTTATGAAATCACAAGTGTAATTGAGTTTAAACAATCAGTGGTTCATAACTAACACTTTCTGATGGTCAGATATCTGGCACAAAATATTACTTTATGAGCAAGGTTCTTTTCAAATATAAAGCCTACACTTTTGCTCCAACCTTGCCTGTGATAAGCATCAGAAAAATGGGTTTCAAATGTGTGCACTTCCCAGAGCCGGCAGGTTATAGATGTGCTTTGCAGATCATATTTGGGAATGCACCCCTCAGTATCAGGAAAATTGTGAAGGCACTTGGAGCACTCAGCTGGAAGTGAATTCAGGAAGTTTTATTCAATAGCTTCATGTCTGAGTAATGAAAAATGAAGTTTCTGGGTTTCTGATATTTTTCTACTAAATAAATAGATATATATAAAAAATACACTATATACAGGGGACTATATGCCAGTATACATATTGTCAAAAAGAACATCTTAGAAACATTATATAAAAATTTTTTATATTTTTAATAGAAAAACTTTTATGACAGCTAAACATACAAGGTAAATTTAATTCTTAAAAAAATTATTAAAGAGAGCAGAATTCTAGTGATAAATGCACTGAAATAATCTCATGAAACAAAACATCTTCAGAGAAAAGTATTAATTAATGCCAGACTCTATTAAAGTGCATAAAAAGCAAATTTATTTTAGAATTTATACCAAAAGCACATTCAAAATACACATTACTCTGGTACACTAGGGCAGGAAGCTCGGCCTCAACGTTAATACAGCCTCAATCTTAACATAATTCTGCCTTTTAGTACATGAATCACAATTTGTCTCAAAAGTTGAAAATTACAAGCAATTTTCTGTTGATAGCTTTATGTGTAATTTGGTATACGAGTAAAAAAAGTCTTTATTCTTTTGCTTATTCTCTACATTCATGTCAGTCTCACAACAAACATCTGATTACCATTTTCAATGAAAATCAGTAGAAGATAGTATTATTTCCAAACTTTTTAAACAAGTTAAATCATAAATATTTAACATATACAAAAATAAAACAAAAGGCAAATTTTAAGACATGTTCGAATTTTAATTTTTAAAAAATAAAATCATATTCTTTGCAAGGGTACATTAAAATGAGGAAAAAAATCAATAGCTTGGACAGTTGCTTTCTTAAGATCAATGGATAAAGCAACTGAATTAAGAACCAAGCAGAGATGTCAAATGGACAGTCAAACCTATCATTTATATCACACAGCTTCTTACAAAAAGTTGAATTGCTGCAGTCTTTTTTAATGCTCACTTCTGCTCACTGAAAACTAACTTTTAAAACTTGCTCAATTTTAAAACAAGTCTCAGCATGGAGTCAGTCGCATACACTTGTCTTCAGTGGCCTCACACAATGAATCTCTCATTTAGATTAAATACATATACATAGATATTTTTATCAAAATGAGAAAAGAAAGAAAAAAATGGTTTCAGAAGATGGAATATGTGAAGAGGCTAGTAATAAATCCTTTGACCACAGAAAATCAGTGATAAACTGCTAAGATTAATTACAGAAAACAATTTATCATTACCATAACAAAAGGGGTATAATAATTATTTTGCTAAAACACCCAATTCATTTTTATAACAAATCAAACTGATAAATATTTATAAATTATTCATGTATTTTCATGTGAATTTATTAATATTTATGCTTCCCTGGTATTTGTTTTTTCCCAACTCTTACTTCAAGGTCTTACTATAAATTTCTAGAAAATCTCAAATATCCCTAGGGCCATGGATAAACCACAGAAGTGATAATTCACCAAAATGTATTTTCACCTATGTAATGAATTTGTTGTGAGGTTAATTTCTCCTAATTTGCACAAGATAATTCCAAAATAATAATCACATTGACTTTGCTATGGCTCAAACTCTTAGGTAAATTTCTCTGATTATTTGTTAGTGTAAACTGAGTATATTTTATATTCATATTTAAACTACTGAATACCTGTAAACAAAGTAGCATTTATTAAAATAGAATATACACTTAATTTATACTAAATTCCACTGAGATTTATATAAGTTTTTCATCCTTAATTTTTAAATACACACATCATGATTTTTTAAAACATTATCAGTCAGGTATATACAAAATTGAAACATGACATCCAAGACAGATTGTGATTTTAAAATAAGAAACCTCTAAATAGCTAATAATGTACAATGTGTAAAGTTCCAATAAAATGCAGGTATAATGTCTATAGAAATGTTAGCCCTATAATACTGAGCGATATTTACAAGCAAACATGATCCAAACAGCACATGCAGATTCAGGGTAAGTAAACACGCGGACACGAACTGCCAGTCGCACCTGGTCTCCACGGCAACAGATTATTTCTTCACAGAAAGGAGACCTATGTAGGACAAAAATTTACCCAATTAAAAAGTGACCATACGCTTTAGTCTATTTCCAAATAAACCAGTATTTAAAACAATTTTTTAAAATTCTGTCTCTGCTACCAATGACTCTGTAATTTTGGTCAAGTTATTCAAATTAGACTATTTCCTCGTGGTTTATAAATTTTAAAAATATATAGACAAGCTCAGAGATCCTCAACTGAGACTGCACCAAAATCACTGGGAAAATTATCACAGACTATCCAGGACTACGTTTCAGACCTAATGAATCAAATCTGTGGCAAGGAGGGTAAGCCACTGTAAAAGTTCCTCATGTGATTGTGATTTCATTTCTAAGTAACTACCAGAGTAAATAAATGATGTCTAAGATTCCTAAACCAAAAAAGTTATGAATCCATAAGTTACACCTTACCTAAGACATGTGGCAAACGCACGTCTTGCGTTTCTATACACAAAATGTATTGGGAACCCTTTAAATGTGTGACCATCAGGTACAGCTCTCCTTATGGCATCTTGAAATTCTTCATTGCCTGCAGATATACTTGTCGTACGCTCAAATTCATAAGAAGCCAAAGCTGGTGATAAAAGGTAGGAAAGCTGGTCTTCCCAAACAGTAGTGAGGCCAAGATCCTATACCAATCAAAAGAAAAAGTGAAATCCATTAATATTTTAAAAACCAAGTAAATGAAAATGTTGATTATGGTAATGTATGTCAAGAAAATATTTTTAAAAGCTGTCATAATTTTTTTTTTTTTTTTTTTTTTTGAGACAGAGTCTCACTTTCTTGCCTGGGGCGAGTGCCGTGGCGTCAGCCTAGCTCACAGCAACCTCAAACTCCTGGGCTCAAGCGATCCTACTGCCTCAGCCTCCCAAGTAGCTGGGACAACAGGCATGTGCCACCATGCCCGGCTAATTTTTGCTATATGTATTTTTAGCTGTCCAATTAATTTCTTTCTATATTTGGTAGAGATGAGGTCTCGCTCTTGCTCAGGCTGGTCTCGAACACCCGAGCTCAGAACGATCCGC
>CAUYSK010052945.1:0-60000 GCA_963575035.1 Avahi laniger
CTGATAAATGAATTCAGCAAAGTCTCAGGATACAAAATCAATACACACAAATCTGAGGCATTCATATATGCCAACAACAGTCATGCCGAAGATCAAATCAAAAACACAATTCCTTTTACAATAGCCTCAAAGAAAATTAAATACTAGGACCATATTTAATGAAAGATGTAAGAGACTTATACAGGGAGAACTATGAAACACTAAAAAAAGAAATTGTAGAAGATGTAAACAGATGGAAAAACCTACCTTGCTCATGGATCGGTAGAATCAATATCATTAAAATGTCCATACTACCTAAAGTGATCTACAGAATTAATGCAGTCCCGATCAAAATCCCATTATCATTCTTCACAGATCTGGAAAAGATCTATATATTCTTGCCTGCTTGCCTGTACTTAAACTGATGACAACATTTTAGCTGTATGATTTTGGTATAATTTGGTTAAATATTTAATGTTTAACTTGATCGACCCTGCTTCTATGAATTTTCAAATTTAAAATAATTTTGCTTGGACTTTAAAAATAAATTATTGATATTGATACTAATTTAGATATATCTTTTAAACATTTAATTCTCTTTAGAGTATTATATTCCTAAATTATTAGAATAATTTGGCTAAAAGCAATGCAACAATATATTATAATATTTTATTAATAGACATTAGCCCTTCAAAAAGAGTTAGTAATTATAAATGCTATCTCTTGTGTATTTATTAAGTATAAGTTATATAATATTAGCATACTACACATAATCTACTTGTTTGGCTTTGTAGTTATGAAACATAATAATAATAGTATTATTTCTAGTTCCCTAATTAATACTTTTTATTTGTTTTAGTGCTAGTATTTATCGGTATTTTTAACTGATTTGTTAGTAAATAAAATTTCTATAAGGGATTTTAAAATTTTAAAACATCTATTGGATGTTGGGCAGGGGGGAGGAGGAAAGGGGGAGGGGGAGGAGGGGATGGGTATATGCATACACAAAGAGTGCAATGCACACCACCCGAAGAATGGACATATTTGAAACTCGGACTTAGGGGGGGAAGGGGAGGTAAGAGCAACATATGTAACCTAATCATCTGTACTCCCGTAATATGCTGAAATAAAAAAAAAAACATTTTAAATAACATTGTACTTTCATTGTGTGGTTTTATTTCCTAAGCAGCATTTTGTATTCATTCATTGTTAAGAAGCACTGACGTTTTCTTCTGGATTTACTGCCATTTATACTGCCTGTTTCCATAACAACAGTTTTCTTGTGCATGCTTCCAGATGATTTTTAAAAATGAGATTCTTTAATTATATGTTAATTATTTTAAAAAGTATTACCAATTGTTTTATAGGTGTCCCACTGCTCTTCAAAACATTGTGTTTAATGCCAATTGTATCATTTAAGACATACCTTTTTTATATTGTTATTTCTAGAAAATTGCTCACTTTGTATAATTTTTCTAAAAATTTTTTTCTAAAAAAAATCTTTAAATTGAATATATTTCATTAGAGTTTATAGAAAGAATTCAAACCTATTATATTTGTTAAAAGTTAGTAAAATGTCCATTCTGCTAAATGCTAAGTTGTTATCATAAGAACATTACGGGATCATTTTGTGTTAATTGTTAAAATCCGGAAGGCAAAGTGCAACAGAGCATTATATAAAGTTCCCAATGTCCTTTAATGATTTTATAAATGGAAAGTTTAGACTAATCTGTAATGTTTAGCTGGCAAAGTATATGTATACTTTTCTGCATGTTGAAGCCAGTAGACATTTAATGTTAGACATTTTAAAAAGTCTCTTTTATACACATGAAAATTAGTTGCAGGTAAAAGTAGCCTGGAAGGAGAAATAATAAATCATTTTATGTAATTGTTCTATTGAAAATGAGATAATTATGTTAAAAATTAACCAATTATCTTTGTATAATTTATAAATTGAAAGTATAGAGTGGTGCCTCTTTAAATAAAGTTTTATTAGAGGTGCATATACATATTTTTCTGCTTCTAAATTACACATATTTTTTCTGCTTCTTAAATTATGACAGATCTAGAGGCAGTAAAATCACAAGTTGATGAACTTCGCTGTTGCAAAATTCATTTATTATATCGTATTCATTGCATGCATCCTACAACTCTATAATATTTAAAGTTTTTAGTGTAAGTAATGTATTTTTAAGCAATATGATGGTTTGATTAGTATCTTTTATGTAATTAATATTGTATGAATTAAAACATTGAGAATTTAACAATTTAATACAAATCACAGATATTGTATTATCATGTTACAGTTGTTGAAGACAACTGGAAATGTATGTGATTGTGTTTCAGTAAAACTTTATGTGCAAAAACAGGCAGTGATCCAGATTTGGCCTGCAGCCCTTAGTTGGCTGAGCCCTGTTTGGACTGTTCCCTCAGAATCATCTTTTCCCTTATCCCAATTTTTACTTTATATTCCTTCAGAGTTAGAAGTACTTCCGTGAAAAAGTATGAAAAGCATTCTTAAACAATTTCAGTATTAATATATAGTCTAGCAAGTTTAAAAAATGCTTGACATAGTATTTTCCCCAAGAATCCGTGATATATATTTCTAAACAAAATATTCTGAAAATCAATGAACAATTTTCTTTAATGATGTTTAGGCCAATGTTTTTCATATTTACTAGATTCTCTAGACTATGAAAGCCTTTTACAATCCAATTCCCAGTCTCCTTTCCCCTGCAACACACCGTAAAACTTTTGAAAAATCTTCTTTAAATTAATACCCTATTCGTAAATCTTTGTATGATTAAGCTAAAATTTAAGAAATACTTAAAGATGTAATGAGAACAGATGTATTTTGTGTTTTGGCTATAGATTGAACTTTAGGTGAATGAGAAAAATGTGCAAATACAAATAGATAATAATTTTTTCCCTGTATAATTTTTACTATTGCTCCATCTAATAATCTGAACTAGCTTATTTTTTGAGTACAAAAAATATTAATTAGATAGCTGTTATGTACATGTGTGCAGCTTAGCCACATGTTTTGCACAGCCTTGTACGTATTAGAAACCATTTTGTTAGAAGATAAAAGTAAGTCCTAAGAATTTTTCCTTACTTGTTGATTTATTCAACAATATTTATTGAACATCTCAAATGTTCCAGATACCGTGCTAAATGGTAGTTTTGTGGGGTTATAATCTTATGGAGGATACTATCCAGTTAATTTTATGTGTATTTACAGATGAGTATAATGTTTTCTTTTAGAGTTTTTTATTCTGGAACTGATACTTCCTTATATAATCTGTTTATGAAATCATTGAACCAACAGTAAGCAGTCTGGTTTGACCATTTATCGTTATACAGCAGTGTAAAGTGCTATTTGAATATTGTTTATTTAAAAATATAATTTTATCTAAATTTTTTACCATCTTAGTAATGAAAATATAAAATAGATCTGTAATAACTCTGACTAGTAGTCTTTTATGTTTGAGTAATGAGCAAGAACCAAAAGGTTTTTCGTGAACTTTATTTAAAACCTTTTTGTCGACCTGTCTCTTTTGTGGTTAGTTTGTTGTTCATATTGTTCACTTCTCTTCCATGATGACTCTTAGTTTATTTTTTCACCTTCTCCATAATCTTTCTTACTTATCTTTTAAATGCTACCCACCACCAACATCCGTCCATATTTCCATTTTCTTTTTGCCAAGTATTTGGGAGCCTTTTAGAAGAGTACGTGTCTTTGGCCTCTACAACATTTAAGTTTCCATCATCAATTATTTCATTTTAATCTCCACCTTTTATTTATGTATATTATTTCCTATTATTTATTAACAGAGATCCTTCAGAAGTTTCCTTGTAACCAGGACATAATGTTTAGAAACAATATATAGTATTATCTTTCATTATTTTGCTCTTTATCTTAGCATTCTAAAACAACAACCAAAACCACTGAGGGAAGCTAACTAGATTATAAACGGATTATGAGCTACTTGAAGGCAGGGGCCACTATGTATTTAGCTTATATTTTTTTCATGTGGTCTATAGCAGGAAGTCAATAAAATAAATTATCACTTAATGAATCAACTTAAAACCAAAATGACAAGTCTTTTTCATGAATGCTTCCTTTTTTAGTGAATATTTCTGAAGCCCCTTGTTTTACTCTATCTACTCTCTTGCCAGTTCTATTTTTCTCATCTTTCATAAAGATCTAGCCTCGATCCTGTTCTTTTCTCTGTGTACTGTATGCTCTTAATAAAAGCCCATATACATGAATAAAGGCCTTCAACTGCCAGTACTAACATTATGTCTCCTTCGTCTTTACATGTAGACAATGTATCAAATTCACAATATGCCCAACTGGTTTTCTCTATCCATAAAACCTTCTTTCTTTCTTGTGTCCTAAGCTATCACCAGCATTACCCTTTATCCCAGTCATGATGCGTTAGAACATTGGGATTAACTTTTAATCTTCCTTTTTCATTTTTTCCCATATCTAATCAATTGCTAAGTTTTATCTTTAATATGCATTTGGATTTTTTAGTCCCACTGTAATTACTCTAACTTTCATTGAATCTTACTTGGATTGTAGAATATTTTCATAATCTCATTATCACCAGTCTCACTTTTCTTCATGTGTCTTACATAAATATAACCGTAATTCATTCTTCTGTTCAAAATATTTTTTTCATTGTCTACCACTAAACTCAGACTCTTTAATGTAGTATTCGAAGATCTTTGCCTACTATTCCCTTAAAAAAATACATCTAGGAGTATCTAAAATTTACTCATCGTTTAAAACCCAGACTAATAGAAAGGCATATTCTACTTCAGTTCTTTCTTGAGATATCTTATCCTTTCTTTGTTAAATTGTTCCAAGGTAAAAAAGAACACTACTGTCCTTATTTCCTCATAGCACCTAGTACAATGTCTTAGACTTATTATTATATTTGCCACACATTCAATGTAATTCTCTCTGTCCTTTTTTCCTCCTCTTTGTATAATACTTGTTCCTAGTCTGTCCTATTCAAGATGGGCTACTTTGCTAATCTATACAACTTTCACATCTTTAAATGTATATACTTCTATAACTTTTGCTATTTTATTTTAAAATTTAAAATTCATTTTTAAAATTTAAAGATTATTTTTAGAAATCATGTCATTGATTTATTTTTTAATTAAATTCTTAGAGTTCTTCTGTTTTGTGTAAAATGTATGATTTTGCAACATTTAATATCCTGCTAATTCTCTACTGTCTTAAAATTTTCATCATCTCTATGACAGTTTTTTTCATCACTTAGACTATAAGTGTGCTTAAGTGTATAATGTATAGATTCTCTAGTGTGAAATATGCTTGGATATGTGGGGATACATGACTTTTGTGTATGTATATGTATTTACACATTGTGTACGTATATTAAAAATTTCTCTTGGTTGAATGCTGGTGCTCATCAAACCCATGTGGGATATAGAGTGATTCTCTTCTTAGATCAGGTAATCAGTAGACCCTTCCTAATTACAAACTTTTTTATACTATCATGAACATTTATGGAAATGTCTGACTTGAAGTTCCTTTTATTTCTTCATAAAGCTATTGAAAGCGAGGAAGAACAAACTATTTTTTAAAAAACCTGGGAAAATTATATACCAAGTCTACAACATTTTATTTTATGCCCAATTTGAAAAATCTAACAATAATGTTATTCTTAGAAAGAAGTTAATGTAAGGACGCTAGACTCATTTTTCATTGAACCAATGAACCAATGAACTATCTCTTGCAGTCAGTGCCATATTAATTATTAATAAACTAATTTGTTATTAAATTAATATGAACAACAGCTGTAACTATGTTTATCCAGAAGCAACTAACTCCAAAATATAATTCATAGTACCTTTGTAAAAATGTTAGAGATTACCTGTATTACTAGATGCTTTTGTTTCTTTCTTCCGCTATTTGATGTAATTGTTGTCATGCTAAAAACCTGTTCTGGTTTTGGGCAGAATTTGTTTATTCCTTTTTATTGACCAGTTTTTTTGCTAAAGGAGTGGACCTTCAATGAGAATATTTTGTGTAATATTTTTAAGGTATGGATTTGTAATTGCTATAAGATAGTGTACACATTTATGTTTTGGCTTTGCTTCTGGATCTTGTAGTGTATGAACATGTGGCTATAGTAAAATGGTATAACAGCAGAAAACTTTTGCTCAGTGTGTTGCCTGAGTCTATGTAGAATACTAGTTTGAATCTAACAAAACAAAGAACAAAGTGATTTAGTATGAAGTGAAGCAAGGCTATTTAAAAATGTCTGTTTCCAAAGGGTAGACTTCATGAAATGCAATAAAAATAATGAAATATATTGATTAATCAAACCTATTTAGCATCTGTTATTTTACTGATTATTTTGAAAATTTATTTTTGACCAATTCATAAAAAAAAAAGAAAACACTCTTTAAGAAATTTGAATCAAGCTGGGATGATTTCTTTAGCCACAATAATATAAAAAGTAGCAGCCTACATGAACAAAAGGTTGCATAGCAGGAAACATGCTTCAATTATCAATTCACATCTATTAACTACTGTGATAAGATTTGCAGAAATCATCGCAGACCATTTAGAACCTAGTTTTGAAATTAATTTATTTTTTTTAGAGTGAGTTAAATGTATTATACTGAGGTATTTAGCAGTCATCCCAATTAAGTAGGTGTGCCCTTTATCTGAGTGTTAAATGGATTTCTTAAAGTTTGGGAATTGTGCTAAGTGCTTGTTTATTATAGCATAAAACAAATGCTAATTTATGATAATACTTAAGAAATTTTAGATTTCTGATGTTATTCACTTTAGCATATAGTAACCAAGATACTATTCAGTTTAGAAATTGAATAATCTGGCTTGTTTGCATTAAGTTTGAAAATTAAATTTAGGAAATTTCACATAGCTATTGAATAATTAAATAAAATTATTTCAAATTTTTATTTTATTTGGTACCAAAAATCTGATATCAAATGTGATGTGCCGATAGTCCTTAAAGTGTAGTTGTTTATCCTTCTATCTGTAGAGGCCATTCAGATTTAAGGTCAAAGCACTGGTCAAGATTTTCTTAATCCATGAGGACTAGAGGACTCATGAAAAATGAAGGACTGTGATTTTAATCCAGCAATATGACCTTTACTTTGATTACTTCCCCAAGTCATCTTTCTGAGATTGAATTTACTTTCCTTTATTAACTCCAAATCCAAACTGTTCCTCTAAGGTCAGCTGGAGTAATTTTATGCCCTGGAAAATTATCTAGCCTAGTTTAAAAATTCCATAAATTCCTAACCTGGAAAAATATTTAGGGCAAAAGAAAGAGTAGAGTTTATGTAGAGTTAGTAATTTATCATTGACTTTAGAATAAGATTTCTAAGGAGATTTGTTTTCCAAAAAATGATAAATAATATTTATCAGAAGACTCTAATTGCTATATTGTAAATATTATCTTTACATTTTTATCTGAAAATGCTGTTTGGTTATATTTGGTAATATTGTTTTAGATGAGCATCCATTTTATGTACAACTGATTTTTTTTTATTTCAGCATGTTATGGGGGTACAGATGTTTAGGTTACGTATGTTGCCCTTACCCCTCTTCCCCCCCTAAGTCTGAGTTTCAAATATGTCCATTCTTCGGATGGTGCGCATTGCACTCTTTGTGTATGCATATACCCGTCCCCTCTCCCTCCTCCCCTCCTCCCCCTGCCCAACAGCCAGTAGATGTTATTCTTATATGTGCACTTATGTGTTGATCGGTTTACAATTGACTTTTAAAATAGTTTTTTAAAATTTCACTGGATGTCTAAATCTTAAGATTTTCAAATATTTTAACACCAATGAAATAAGGAAAATGAATGTTTTAACAGACTATTTAAACTTCAGCCCTGTTTTTCTAAATGAGTTGTAAATTACAAAATGGAACAAAATGAAACATCATGTTTTAATTATTTACAGTGTTGTCATTTTATTTTTTAAACTGTGTTACGAATCCCAAGTAACACATGATTATTATAGGAAAATTTTAAAATGCAATTTGCCAAAAATAAAAAATGTTATATACCAAGTCATTACTGTTCGGAGATAATTACTTTTAACATTTCGGGATACAGTATATTGTCATGTGTATATAGGTATATTTTTTTTTAATAAAATGGGATTGTTCTTGATTGAAGTGAATCAAGGAAAGCTATGTTCAATTTACTGTTCAGCTCATTTATAAATTATATATAGGTAAACACTATTAAGTATTCATGTTGTTTTTCTCAGTATATAATAATGTCTTGATTCTATGCTTATTTTTATATTTGAGCTTGTCTGTTAACCTGTCTAAATGTGGTTTACTACACACCTGTCAGAAGTATGCCTTTACTCATATGTTTTGCCTGAGTTTGGCTAGCCAGGTATTCCCCTCTCTCTCAAGCCAAAGTTTCTGTAGTCACTATCACCACCTAAAGCCTATGCTTTCTACTACTTATCACGAGTAGAGGAAGGAGGATGTGGGAATTAATTCCTTTTGCTCTTTTTACACATGTTTAAAAGAACTACCCTATTTCTTGCTCTAGCAACCCTCTCTCACTTGTATTTGCTGCCAAAGAGCTTGATCTAGCCTCTGTTTTCTGTGAATTTGGTGCTGTTTTTATTTTTTTCTATTTTATTCATTGTCATTTGTTCATTCAGCAGTTACTTATTGGACACCTACTGTGTTAGAGCATACATCGAAGCACTAAGAGTATAGCAGTAAACATTAATACAATGTCACTGTCCTTAGGGAAGAGAAAGAATGAGATAATATATAAGTGAGATTTTACAAAAGCATAATATAGTACTAGAGTAAAAGGAGGGCTCATATGGCAGCAGAGTAGAATGCCCATCTTTCTTATTCAGGACTTTGTAATAGGTTCTGTTCTAATAAGATAGCTTTCTCAGATTTTGAGGCAAGAAGGGACAGAATGTTGAACTGTCTTCCCTGTCTTGAGTTACATCTACCTTTAATATGTAAAACATCATTGAAAAACTTGGAAATATGTTTCTTGTTAATTGAAGTCTCCATATGTGTGTATAAATAATGTGCATATTAAAAAATGTAAAGTGTTCCTACTGCTATTAACATAGAAACCCCGAGTGGACATTTAATAGGGAAAAAAATCTGTTCAATATTTTTGTGATGTCTACATGTATACTGCATAGTATATTTATAGGTTGTGTTATAGATCATGTGGCTAGTTAGTTTTTACTTGACATCAGAAAAGTCAACTGAAATTCTACAAGTGAGTGATATAGGGTATGGTGCTATTTATTTATAAGTCATGAGTGACTTAAACTTTTATCTAAATTTTAAATGGTTAATATGCCTTCCAGGAAGTTTTGGTTCAGAAAATCTCATGTTATACAATCTCTTATTTTGGATATATAGAGAGATCTACAATTTATATTAAAGGAAATTCAGTTTTTCTTTACCCTCACTAAACATAAAACAACTGTTTAAGACACGTTATTAAAGAGGTAGCCAATATGCACCAGGCCCTCTATGTTTTGATTTGTCCCTACAGTTATATTATCTGATTTTTTTTTCATTTAATTCATTATGAGCCTCTTTCTATGCCAGTAAATAAAGGTCTACATCATAAATTTAATTTTGATTTATCATGATGAGTCACCATTTAGTTAAGTAACCTCTTAATGTTGAAACTTAATTTAAATTTTTTGCTATTAGAAAAAATACTGTTATGAATAACTATTTCCATTTATATACTTTTCCAATTGTTTACTTGTGAATTTTGAATGTTTTTTAAATGGGATTACTGAAACAAAATACTTTGATACTTATTGCTAAATTATCCTCTAGAAAGAGAGTGTACCAACCGACAATTCTAGCAGGATTACGAGAGAGTATCCATTTCTGCGTGTCCATACCAAACCCTTATTTTCCAATCAGAGCTATATGGTGATATTTGATCAGTTTGGTTTGCTTTTTTGAATACAATTGAACTTGAATATTTTTGCATTGGATTATTAAGTCAGTCTTTCCTCAGTCCTTCCTTTCTTGCCTTCTTTCTTTCTTTCCTTCTTTTCTTTCTTTCCTTCATTCTTTGGTGTAATCATGCCAGGCAGGGTATGGTGTGTATGTGCGTATGCATATGAGAGAGTAAGTGATGTGGCTGTTGATATACCCTAGGTCATTTCTTTTTGATTAGTGTTTATATTTTTCTTAAGGATTTTTAAAACATTTCATATATTAAGGAATAAATACTAGATTCAATCTAGCCTTTATCATATATGTTGCAGGTTCTCCCAGCTTCATCTTAGCATTCTGACTTTGGTTTGGATCTGTAGATGTTCTAAATTATGTGTTTGCTAAATGCTGTCTGGAGAGTCTGTGTGGAAAAAGGGACTCTTACATATTGCTGGTGGGGACTAAAGGATACTAAACAGACATCAAAAGAAATATGATGTATAACCGTAGATTAATCCTTAATTAGGGGGAAAAACAGCTATGAAGAACATTGTTTACCATGGTATTTTATTATATAGACTTAAATGATTTGTGATTCTAAAACGTCATCTTGAGAACTACAGCACAAAACTTGAAGTCTGTTATCATTGTACATATCATATTTTAAGTAAGGTGATGTGTCAATGGCACATTTATGTTTTTAAAGTTTATTAGAAAAGTTATAATTGTCTAAGTATTTGATTTATAAAATGTAGTTATTTATATTTGAACTTTGTTACCTGGTGAATTTTTAAGTGAGCTAGCAAATCTTTAACTCTCCAGTTTCTGCAATGTAGTTAACAGTACATAATCTTGATTTTCCAGACACATACTGTGTTATCTTTAAACTCAGTTATATGCTTAACCTGTAATAAATTTTACATTTACATTTTTCATGAAAGTTAAATTTTAAACATCTGTCTTCTTTTTAATATATGGTCTTAGAAAGTTAAAAAAATACTATATAATGCTGACCGTTGCATACTCAAATATAATGAAAAACAGAAAAAGGATTTAAGTTTTTTACTTTACTATAGCTTTAATAGCTGAAATAATTACTCGCAAATGAACAGCTGCATCTTTAGCACCACAGGCTTAAATTAAGGTCCCCAAGTCCCATAGGTTCTACATTCCATGACATGTTAGCAAGAAACTTACAAATATAGAAAGGCTCATGTTCTAAGATGAAGCACAATCCATATAATATCCATGATTAGAAAAGCAAATAAAATTCAGTCCAACAGCAGTGTCTGTAAAAGAAATAAAATGATGATATAGAAAAAGAGGAAATAGTTAGTTCCTGTTAAAATTGGATAACACTAAAAACAACCCATCGGCATCATATTATAATAGCAGTATTTAAGAAATGGATTTAGCTTAGTTGATTCTATTTCTCTGAGCTGCTAATGTAGTTATTTTACATTTCTCATTTTGTTTAATTAGAAGTATTTGCACATAGCCCTTGCTGAAACCATTTCTCTTGTAGCACTTAACAATAGAAAATTCTAAGCCATACTTTTTTCTTTTCTTCATTTTCATAAACAAAAAACATGACGAATGAATAGTAGAATATTTTGATTCATAATAAATAGACACTTCGAGTTAAGATTTGATATTTTAATAATTGAAAAGTCTTAGAAGAGCACAATGAATATTTTCTTCTACCCAAAATAATTATTACATTTTAAAATCCACTGTATCGAATATAATTTCAGTTTTCCTGGAAGTTTACTGAAGCTGGGAATGAAGAACTCTGAAAACAAAAAAGGACAGTAACTTGACTCCTTACCAATAATATTTGTCTTTTTTTAATAATTTAAAATTTTTAAAAAGTAACTTTATAGCTATATTAATAAGACATAATGATATGGTGTTGCCTCTTTATACTTAAAATATACTGTCAACATTCAAAACAGATCTGTTAATTGCTGTAATTAAACATACTTTAAGTGATTTTTTCTATTAAAAAGACAATCATAGTTTGTGTTTACATTAATCATTAACCATTAATACTGCTTATTGCACATGTACATATATTTGCAGATGAAATTTGTGATCTGTTCATATACAACTGAATCCACATCTAGCCCCCCAGGAACATTTGCAACTGTATGCCATTGTGTGGCCCCATTATCTTCTCTAGCCCTAGATGTACTAACAAATTAAGAATTATATTATCTTAGCAACCTCATGATCTGAAGTAATGGAGATCCTGCCTAACCTTAAGGTGATAAATCTTCCTTTTTCTAACATCTTGGTCTTATGTTCTACAAATAGCACTGAATTGCTGCCTTTTTAAAATTAAGGATGAGTACTTCAAGCAAACTTGATTTGTGATGTTTTAGTTTTGGGGAAGATATTCTCCAAAATACTGTGTAGTCAGGATGTTAATAGATTTTACATGCAAAAATGTGACATGGATAAGTAAATTTGTTACTAAAAGAGGTAAAGGAGTTTCTTCACTCTAGGAATTTATATTTAATATGCTAATATACATTGTGAATCATTCAGAGGGGAGGATACAAATGTAGTTTTTCCTATGAAAAGTATTTGACCAGAGATTCCTTTTTTACATGGAGCATATTGTAGGACAAGTGTTGTGTAGAATGTACTTACAGAAGTGCTAGACAAGCATTTGGGAGTTTTAATACTTCTTAAAAATCTTACATCTTTTTCTTAATTTATCTTAAAACAAGATGATTATATAAAACAATTATTTTTTTTCTTTTAAACAATATTTCCCACAATTCTTAAATTTTCCTGAAGTGGTAACTGCAGAACTTTTACCAATATGGTTATCTTTTTTCAACTCATAATATCCATTTTTTCTACTGCATATTGTATATGGTCTGGATATTTCCTATCTCTCCATCTTCATTTCTTTACATATTCTCCTTTAACTTTTTTTCCCATCTATATATACCTACTTAAATGAGACATCATGGTTCTGACAATCCTTTTTTTCTTCTTCAAAATTCCTTGACCTTTACACATGTAGTTCTCTTTTCCTGGAATATCCCCTTCTTTCCTCATGTCTAGTTAGTGAACTCTTGGCTTTTTGTTATATAGAATTTAGATTTACTGTGACCCATTCAGTAACCTCTTCCTGCCGTCCATTTATGCAGCCATTCAATCAGTTATTAAATCACAAACATTTAGTATTTGATACATATGCATATGTTACCAAGATGCTATGGGTATAAGAGTGAGCAATATAAACATGTAAACAGCTCACATTCTTGTTAGCTGGACAGGCTAATGAACAGGCAATTGTATTATCCATGATAATTGCTGTTATGGGTAAGTACAGCATGCTGTGTGTACACATGAAAAGAGCACTTAACGTAGACTATGAAAACCAAATAACGCTTTTCTGGGAAGTTGATAACTGGCCAGAGATTTGAAAGATAAATAGGAGTTAGTGAAGTAAGAGATGAGTATGCAATCAGAACGTCTAAGAAAAGAGTTAAAAACAGGGATAGACCCACATGACAATAGATGGAATTACTAGGGAAATAATCAAGAAGACATTGATGTGGTGTGAGAAGTTATCTATTATTGCCAAATATTATGGTTTTGATGACTCTAAGTCTGGACTTAGAGACAATGTTGGAATTGACTGTGGCTTTCTGCTATGTATGAAACAATTTTTAAGTCACACATTGGTTTCTCCATACCATGACCATATAACAATACAAAGGAAAGAAAGCCCTGCCTAGATTTCCATAAAAGAGTAAATTTCTAACAAGCTTGAAGTAAATTAATTGTGTACATATGTTAATATCATATCTGAGGATTACGGGTGTACTTAAAGTCCATATATATTTTCTCCAGACTAAGAGTGGCCCAAGCGTTTGTAAATTTTTTACAGGCTCACACCAGTGTTACCCATGGAGTTTCTATATTACTTTACTATTTTTTCTTTTTTTGAGTTACACATAAAGAACAATAGCCTGTAGCTTAAAAGTTTACTGTCATTAAAGGATTTCTTCTCTACATTATTAGGAATTAGACACAGAAAAAAAAACAGTTTGCTATATCTCACAAATTCACATTATTTTATGTATAGTTTTAGTTTGTTGGTCTGTAATTTTATTTTTTCTTACCATTTTTTGTGTTTTTTAAAAATAAATTTTATTGTGTATACTTAAGATGTGTAACATAAGATGCATATATATATATATATATATATATATATATATAGTAAAATGGTCACTTTAGTGGAACAAATTAACATATCTATCACTTCATATAGTTACCCATTTTCTACTCCATGGTAAAAGTAGCTGTAATCTATCTACTCATTTAGCAAAAATCCTGAATATGATATATAATTATTAGCTATAATCTTCATCTAGTCCATTAGATTGTTCAACTTGTTCATCCTACATATTTACTACTTTGCATCCTTTGACCTGTATCTCCATATAGTCCTGCCAGCACCACTGTTTTATTCTCTATTTCTATATAATTGACTTTTCTAAATTTTAGATTCTACATATAAGTGAGATCTTACAATAATTTTCTTTTTGTGTCCAGCTTTTATCACGTAGCATAATGGCTTCCAGGTCCATCCACATGGCAAATGGCAAGATATCTTCTTTTTAGATATGCTCAAATTATTTAAAAGAAGAATGGAGGCAAATTTTCCAAATGTTTATTCCTTCCAAATCAATCAAAGAAATCTCCTTTCTATATTCCCAATACCAACACTTCAAAACTCTTATATAGGTCTTATTCAGAAAATAGACTTTTATAAAATACTTAGACACATTCACTTTTAATATCCAATTTCTGTTGTGTTCATTTATGTTTCTGTGATATTAAATTTGGAAATATATTGCACATGCTTATGACACATACAAATGTCTATAATTTTGACTTAACAGTAGGAAAAGACTAGGAATAGTTTTACTCTAAATAAAATTATTTCACTATTACAGTAACAAGGAACATTTTTTCAGAATGTTTTGGTCCATTGATTATAGGTATTTATAGAATAATGTCTCCTCAGGGCCTCTTAGAAAGTCACTGAGTAAATAAATAATATATTTTCGTGATCCTGATGAAATATCTCATATTAACACTTAATTTTTCACCTATCAAGTAGAACTTTTATTCAAAATCATGTTAGAATTTTTACATAGAAAAGTTCATGAGCAATGTATTAACACTTTGCCTTAGTTCCAATATAATCTAGCAAAATTTGGTCAAATAATTTAATTGATAAACACATTTGTTTCTTTTCCTAACACTATGTAGTTATGACATTCTGGTAGATGTCAACCTAAAATGTCAAGGTTTGATGTGAAGCAATATTGTAAGAAAGCCTTAGTTTGTGGTCCGGATTTAACATTTCATCATCACAGTGACTAAATTTAATTGGGAAGTTTGATCTGTACTCCTTACTTGACCAATGTAAGGAATTGGTTAATTTGGATATTTTTCCCTGTGAAAAACATTTGCAAAGTTATTCTCTGGAGTTGAAAAAATAGAAGATAATTTTTTATTCTATATCCCAAGATATCAAACAAGGACAATAATTGAATAAGGGACATTGGGCTGATCTTCCATTCCTGGGTGTTTCTAAGAGGATGGGTAGAGAGAAGAGAATGTCATGGAATAGAAATGTATGGTGGATATATTCATTAGTAGATATCAGTAGGGAGCATTATGTGATAATAATCCTTGGTAAATAGAAAGAGTCTAATTATGGTCTTTGCTTTACCTTGGGTCATTGATAATTCATACATATTTTCCCTCTTCTTTTGACATTTACATTGGATTTTAATATAATCAATCTGGATTTTAAAAACCTTTTAATAATGTGCTTCATCCAAGGCCATAGTTTTAGTTTATTAAATAAATGGTTATTTATTAACAGCTTACTATGTTCTGAGCTGGGGTACACCTGTGAACAAAACAGGAAAAGTTTTTGCCCTCTTGGATCTTTTGTTCCATCAGAGAGAGAAAGAAACAGTGAAGTAAACAAATGATAACAAGCAAGAATTTTAGAAAATGATGGGGATCGTGGAAAAAGTAAGAATAAAATAAGCACAAAGTGATAGTGAATGAGAGTAGGCAATTTTATGGCTGTTAGGGAAGACCTATCTGATAAGGTATTATTGAGCTAAGGCCTTAATGATGAAAAAGGGCCTGCCATGGGAAAAGCCAGAGTCAGTGTTCCCAGGGTAAAGATCAGTAGGGGAAAAAAGGCCTACATGAGAATAAGCTTGGCATGCTCCAGGAACTAAAAAAGACCTGACTCCCGGGAGTACATGTAGAAAAAGAGAAAAAGAGTAATATGAGATGAGGACTAAAAGCTGAAGCAGAGGCCAAATCTTGATGGGTTTTGAAAGTCATAGTAAAAAGGTTTAGATTTGACTCTAATATGAGACGAGAAGCCATAGGTTTCTGATTTTTTCTTTCTTTTTTTTTTTGAGACAAGGTCTTGCTCTGTGCTCAGGCTAGAATGTAGTGATGTCATCATAGCTCACTGCCACCTAAAACTCCTGGGTTCAAATGATCCTTCTACTTCAGCCTCCGAAGTACTGGGACTACAGGCGTGCCACATGCCTGGCTAATTTTTTTCCTTGTTTTTTTTTTTTTGTTTTTTTGGTAGAGATGAGGTCTCACTATGTTGCTCAGGCTGATCTCAAACTCCTGGGCTCAAGTGATCCTTCTGTCTTGGCCTCCCAAAGTCTAACTTTACAGTTGTGAGCCACCACGTCCAGCCCAAGAAACCATAAATTTTGAACAGGTAAATTACATATGATTTATATGTTCAAAAATTATTCTGAGTGACTAGGGAAGTGTCAGTAGAGAGATAGAGAGTGAATTAATTCAGAATAAAATGTATGGTATTTACAAGCATGGGACTAAATGAGAGTTACTTTGGGAAGAGAGTTATCCTGGAAAGAGAGTAGTAACAAGAAAGCCAAAGGAAGAAAGTGTTTCCATAAGAAGGAAGTGATTGATGGAAGCTACTACATGGAAAGGAAAGGTAAAATGCTGTAATGCTATACCACTATCAAGTATATTTTTCCTCAGGGCTATAAGTTCCAATATCCTTGTCATTTTACCTTGTTGACTGAAAATTTTGGCATCTAATTTGCTGTCTCTCTCTATACCTACACAACTGTTCAGTCTTTGTTTCCAAAGATTTTGAAGGAAAAAGGAGAAACTATGGCAAAGAGAGCAAGAAAGCAGCAAAGTAGACAAGGAAAATACCTAAATATTTCATGGCTCCAGGTAACCTAGGATTTGAGAGAAGAAAAAAAAGAAAAAAAAAAAAAACCTTGTCTACTTGACAGGACACCATGGGACATAAAGAGAGAAGGATACGGCCAAATTTTATCTTAAAGATAAAGCTAAATGGAACATTCAAAAAAGAGGTTTGGGATCTCGGATATATCTTGAAACTGAGGTAACAGAGAACACTATCAAGAGGTTTAGAAGAAGAGGGAATAGAATGAGATTCAGGGATATAAAGAAGACTATTAGGATAAGAGTTTGGTGATGACTCGACACTGACTTAGACTTCTGGTAACTTAGATAAAAAGGAATATGAGGAATGGAAGTCTCTTATAGGAAGATAGGCAATTAGAGTTGTAGTCCAGCTTATTATTTTAATGGTATGGCACCACTGGCCTTTTCTGTTCCTTATTATTATGTGGTGGTCTTTGATGGGGGAAGAACAAAGGTAATGTGATACTGAGGTATTGAGGTAGTTAATGGTCAAGGGAAGAACTGGCTCAAATGAACTAACTGAAGGATACTCAAGGACTTGTTCACAGGGGCCAAATTAATGAGTAGGGGGAGGAGTCCAGATCTACATGGAGAGTAGACCTGAAGCCAAAGATCCCTTCTCTAAAGGAAAGGCCAGAGCGTGACAGAAAGCCAGGTTTCTGTCCTCACATGGATCAGAGGCCAGTGAGTGTCCAGGAGTCCAAGGATCTATCTTCAAGGGATTAGAAGTCAGGAGCATAATCAAGAGGGTCAGGAGGTTTTAATCCATAGAGAATTGTGTAGTCTTGTGAAAGTACATGAATATATTTGACAGAGAATCACTATGTTACATCTAGGTAGTATCTAGTCTGTGATTCCACCAGTTGTCAAGCCTTCTCTATAACATTTTAATAATTTAAAATAAAAGAGACAAAGATAGGAGAGAGGCTTATATGAAAGAAGAATAATTGAAATTACAGAAATATATTATGGAAACACAGTTTTGTAATTTTCTAAGACTTATTTTTAAAACTGAGATTATGATGGGTATGTCAGATTTACTTTGTGATATCACGGAAATTTATCTGAACAGTAGCTACCTAATTTGAGCTACAATCAAACAGGTATCTGACAGATGTATTATCTGTTTTCACACTTCACCTTTAGCCCCTATAATTCTTAAGATATTCTGATATTTTTAAATTTGTAATTCTATAATATTCAATATTAAAAAATGAACTAATAATATATTCCATTGTCTGTTCACATCAGGAAATACAAAAATAACTTTTAACAAATGAGTTGAATATCTTTGAACTCCTGAGCCTCACCTTTTGCCCCATAGTTACGGTTTTCTCTAAATATACTGTGGTATGTGGAAGTTATTTATTTAAGGAAGATATTTTGTCATTTTTTTCTCAGCATCATGATCTCCCTTTAATGCACAGAGAGAATTTAGATTACAATATTGTATTAGTGATAGGTTTGTAATTTCTTTCTTGATAAAATATTGCCTTTTTGTTAAAATAGTAAATGGAATTTATGGATAACCCACAACTATCATTACACCGAATAGTAAAGATTGAAAGCTTTCCTTCTAATATCAGGAACAAGACAAGTGTGTCTGCTTTCACCATGCTAATATTCATCATTGTACTGGTAGCTTTAGCCAGAATAATTGGATAAGAAAACAAAAATGTCATCCACATGAGAAAGGAAGAGGCAAAACTATCTCTCTTTGCAGATGACATGATCCTATGTATAGAAAACTCCAAAGAAGCCGTAAGAAAGCTACTGGAGCTAATATACAAATACATCAAAGTTTTAGGGTACAAGATCAACACACAAAAAAATCGATGTGTTTCTATACAACAATAGTGAACAATATGTAAAGGAAATTAAGAAAGAAATTTGGTTTACAATATCATCTACAATAATATTAATAAACTCCATAGTAACAAATTTAACAAAGGAGGTGAAAGACTGAAGATCTAACTAAATGGAAAGAAATCCCATTTCATGAGTAGGAAAGACTTCCTATTGTTAAGATGTCAATACTACCCAAAATAATATACAGATGCAGTTTAATTCCTATCAAAATTCCAACAACTTTTTTGATAGAAATGGAAAATCCAGTCCTCAGATTCTTACAGAATTGTAAGCATCCCTGAATAGCCAAAACAATCTTGAAAAAGAACACAGTTGAGGACTCAAACTTTCTGATTTCGGAATTTACTACAATGCTACAGTAATAAAAACAGTGTAGTACTGAAATAAGGATAGATGTATAGACAAATGGAATATTATTGAAGTCCAGAAATAAACCTATAAATCTATAGCCAACTGATTTTTGACAAAAGTACCAAGTCTGTTCAATGAGGAGAGAACAGTGTCTTCAACAAGTGGTGCTGGGACAACTGGATTTCCACATGCAAAAGAATGGAGTTGGAACCCTACCTCATACCACATACAAAAATTAACTCAAAATGGATCAGCAACATAAATATAAGAGCTAAAATCATAAAACTCTACAAGAAAACATAGAGCTAGTTCTCCATGACCTTGGATTTGGAAATGGATTCTTCAACACGAAAAGCAGGAACAACAAAAGAAAAATCGATAAATTGGACTTCGTCAAATCTTTAAAACTTCTGTGCATCAAAGGACATTATCAAAGGACAATTATCAAGGACAGTCTACCAGATTGGGAGAAGATATTTGCAAATCATTTACACAATGAGACTTTAATACCAAGAATATATAAACAAATTCTAAAATTCAACAACAAAAGGACAAAAAACTCATTAAAATATGTGCAAAAGATATGAATAGACATTTCTCCAAAGAAAATATACAAATGGACAGTAAGAATATGCAAAGATGCTCAACATCATTAGTCATTAGTGAAATGCAAATTAGAACTCCAAGGTAGCACTTTACACCTATTAGTATGGCTATTATGTATATTAAAACAAAAAAGAAAAGAAAAAAACCAGGGTTGGTTAGGAGGTGGAGAAATTGGAACCTCTGACATTGTAGGTAGACATGTAAAATGGACAGCTTCTGTGAAAAATAGTTTGACTTTTTTTCAAAAGACTAAATATGGAATCACCCTATTACCCAGGAATTACACTCCTAGGTGTGTATACAAAAGAATTGAAAGCAAGCATTGAAGCATATACAATGAAGTCTACCCAGTGTTCATTGCAGCATTATTCACAATAGCTGAAAGGTATAAAAAATCCCAAGTGTCCACCAGCAGATAAATGGATTAAAAAATGTGGTATACACACAATGGAATATTAATTCAGCCATAAGAAGGAATGAACTTTTGATATATGCTACAACATAAATGAACCTTGAAAACATTATTATGCTAAGTAAAATAAGCCATACATAAAATGACAAATGTTGTATGATTCCACTTATATGAAATATTTGGAATAGACAAATTCTTATTGACAGAAAATAGATTAGAGGTTACTAGGAAATATGGGAAGGAGAGGATGGAGATTTATTTCTTACTGGTTATAGTTTTTGCTTGGGATGATGAAAAAATTTTGGAAATAAAATGTTGAAGTATTTGCATAACATTTGGATGTAATTAATACCACTGAATTATATACTTAAATGGTTAAAAGGGCCAGTTTGATATGTACTACAATTTTTAAATGCCATTTTTATATTATCTCAGCACACATAAAACTTTGTACAAAATTAATACCTTTAACATTATTAATAAAAATAGTTTTTAATAACAGATTACATATACTCTTGAAATGTCTATCATTATTCCAACCTTTACAATTACCCTCCCGTATCCCTTCTCCCAGCAAGTTCAGCAGTCACAATTCTTCATGCTGCCTTTACATTTATTTGATAAAATGCATGTAGTCAAAAGTATGACATTTGTTAATCAATCACTGACTTGAATAATTCATCTCCTCTCGAAATCTGTGCAAATGTAGGCCTTCCCTTCATATTGGATTTATGGGCTCATGATAAAGATGGAATCATTCTCTAAACAACTCTATTTTTTGAGAAAATAGGAAATATAGTGTTTAATCTTGGTTAATGCATTAATCTGTATTGAATTTCAGAGGTGATAACTTTGTTATATGTCAGAAATGGGGCTATCACCAGAGGTACTCATTCTCGTGCTCTTAGCTTATATGCAACCATTCTACAATTTGTTAACCAAGCTGCATATTCCTGGGTATGCTTCTCTCCTTAGCTTCATATGATTTTGATTAGCTATGCATGCTAACCACTGGTCACACTTCTGAGTTTCTGAGCTTGATTTGATATCACATATTTGTTGCAAACTGTCTTTCCAATTTCCAAGAATAATCTGCAAAATTCTGCAAGTGAGTACCTGTTAGTAAATAAAGAATAGCTAAAAGAATTTCAGGTGCCATTTTTCTTATAGGAGAAATTTGAGAGTACAAATTAATATCAAAAATGGTGACAGTGTTTGGGAGTGAATATAATTCAGCAAGTCAATATTTATACATAAAAAATATAAATAAATTATTAAGGAAATTTTGACATAGTTTTCTATTCCTATAATTCATGATGGAAATTAAAAGGTAATAATATTGGCCAAAGTAAGATTACTATAATGGTCCTGAATTGACCATAAACCTATGCTGAGTTTGAAGGAACAACTAGTCATCATCATAACTGTTGGTAGGACCTTTGCATGGCCTCAGAATTGAAAAATTAAAGATAAATTGCAACATATGTGAGACAAAGTACAATTTTTATGTAGAATTTTTAGATATGTCTACTTTGAAGGTTCTTCAGAAGTTAAATTCTCCAATTGTGTTAATGATATTTTATGGGAATAGCAGATTAAGTAAATTAGTATACATTTACATGCATATGACAGAGAATGAATCAGTGAAAAGTTGGACAGTATCTACTCTGATTGCCATTCATAAGAATATATTAGTAGTATCTTCTAAATTTTTTTGAAAAGTATTCTCTTACCCTTTGGCTTGATTGCATATATTTTGATGTCAAAGCATGTTCTGTAAATGGAATATCAGGCCTTTACTATGTTGGTTTGTGACTAAAGCATATTATATGGCCTTTTGCAAATTTTGAGTTTAGAAATCAAGACATGATTATGTAGAAAGTTAATCACCTGGAGAAGAAAAGCAGTTATTACTTTGCATCATAAGATGTCAATTCCTATGGTTTCTTTTTTTTTAAAAGGCCTATCCTTGGTATCGTATATTTTCCCTTCAGTAATTGTAATGTAAGAGAAAGTATTATCAAATGTGCATAACCACACAGTGGTATAAAAGCTGCAATTACAAATTGAACTTACTTTTTATGACAATTTTCCAAGTGCTTTTGTTGATCTGAAAACTTACTCTTAAAAACTTACTAATAGTCCACACAATTATTAACCACCTCCTGTGGTGGTCTGTTCTCTGCAAGAAGATTCAGTCATTTCTTTCATTTTATGCAGAATTGGAATAAATCTGTGAAGAAATATTAGTAGTATGACTTGATGCTCTTTAAAAAATTATTAAACTTAAATGAAAATTATTTTCCCATAATGAAGCTGAAGCATATTTGATTTTCTTAAATGTGTTTAATTTGATAGTTGACCTAATATTACATTTTTAGGAGATGTGCGGTATAATGGGAAAAACATTGTTTTTTGATAAGACCTTAACTTTTCTCTGCATTTGCTATGTCTTTGGCACACTTGCTTCCACTCCCATACCTTGAAATTGAAGATATTATTTGCCTTGGTTATTATGAACTATTAATTGAGATTTTATGTGGGTGTATGCATGTATATATAAAAATTATATATTATAGAATATATAATTATATAAATAACATATTTAATATTTATATTATAATTTATAAAACACTATATAAATCATAAAATGGTTTGCAAACGTAAGTATGATCACTGTTAAAAGCATTTACCTTTGAATAATATTAGTTGTTCTGTATGAGTTTAGAGACATAGAAAATTAAGTAATTAATAAAAGGCTTGTAGTTGTGTACTTCAGAGAAGACCCTTGAATGACATCATTTCATGAAATTGGTAAAGTACATGTCTTCCCCTGAAAGAGTGTAATACTATAATTGCCACACCTAGCAAACCCTTAAATGTCCTTAAATGGAGCTTTTTTTGATGCATTACCTAAAACACTCTTACATGAGACTTTTGCTGATGTAATTACACCAATAAATATGGTAACCTAAGAAATGAATGTAAATCATCTATTTATAAAGACATTAATAGGAATAAATGTTTCTCACATATAGATTAATATGAATAATACTTATTAAACATGGTAACATCTGTTGAAAGGTAGTAAGATAAAACGTATATGAGCACCTTCCAATTTTAAAGACATTAATAGGAATAAATGTTTCTCACGTATAGATTAGTATGGATAATACTTATTAAACATGATAACATCTGTTGAAAGGTAATGTATTAAAATGAAGGCATATATGAGCATCTTCCAGTTTTAATCTGTTAAATTTATCATTCACTATTACTGTTATTCTCATTTTAAAAATAATTTACATTTTATTCTAACCCGAGATTTGTAATAAACTCTATACTTTAATAGTTAAACCAAATGAAAGCTAATGAGCTAATACTTATGCTTTTTTAAAAACCATAAAAACATAACACAAGTAGTTAGATTACCCTGATTGTAGATTGAAAATAGTGAAACAACTCATTGCAGATTGCTTTATTCATAAAAAAATTGATACTCTATATTTTAGTTTTAAAAACTAGCATGCCTATGTACAATTTTAAACGTTTTAAGAAGAAAGCATTAAAATAATATTTTATCTATTGATACTTAGCCCAAATTTGAAAATAAAGAAAAAAGCCTAAATATATTTCACAAAGGTCAAGCATTTTCCTATGGTTGTCATTAAGAGCCTATTTATTATTAGTTTATAGAGTTTTAACAGCCTTTCTTTGCTAGTCGAAGATCAAAAGAAGCAAAGTATAAGTAAAGAGAGTAGTAACCTGTTATAATCAGATATTCTAGCAAACAACAAGGGTTAAGTGGCAATAAGGAGAAGAATATGAAAACTTAAAGAACAGATACCACTCACACAGCAACATTTGTGTAGGGCAAATAGACATAAATACCCAAAGAAATTTTGAGGTTTCTACTTTATTACTGCCTAGACTTTATAATTGACCTCAAATACGAAGGAAATGTTAAAATGTATTTGAAAATATATAACATATTGGGAGATATTTATTGAAATGGTGGAAATTAAATGTTTTATTGAAAGAAATGTACCTTTATCCATTCAAAATATTAATATTAGCTATCCAGAATTAGTAATTTCTCAGCACTATAAGCAGCTGTTATCTTACTGTAAAAATTATCTAAAACTCACCCAAATTTCTTTAGATTAACATTAATTATTTCCTAAAGAATTATATATCTTTACTGATGCCGAGTTATATTCTCAATAAGACCATAAACTGATTTATTTCCTTACATTCAAACTGTTCACTAATTTTCTTTATAATTGACAATTGGAAATATATGGATCAAATCATTAGCATATGCCTATTATTCTAGAATAATCACATTCTGGCTTGAAATAGGTCTCAGTTTTCTAAAAAAATTGTAGACTGCACTTTATAGACTTCAGCAAAAAATATTTTTTCCCTAACCTCAATCCCTTAGGTAGATTACATTTTTAGAGTCGTTCTGTTTTTTTTCCCCTCCCTAGGAAGAAGAAAAAACCTATTGAATTGCTCATTATTTCTTCTAGTACCTTTCTCAAAGTCCTTTTTATTTAATACCAAAGTGCCCTTTTTATGGATGTAAGGATAATTTATAACATTTTTGCAATTATTTCCCAAAATATATCTCATTGTCATATGCATTGACTGATCTTATAAACCCAAAGAGGTTTACTAGTTTTATAAACATTTTGTAGATAAAAAGGCCTTAAAAATCAATCACTTAATATATTTTCAAAATGCAAATAAGAAAGTTTAGACACAAGGAGTTATTCATTTATTCAAAAAAATATTTGTTGGGTATCTAATGTGTGCCAGGCACTATTCTAGGCATTGTAAATACAGTAGTGAAATGCCGAAATCCCTTCCTACTTTGCTTCTTGTCTTTGCTGTGCCTGTTATTGTCCCCCAGTTTTTTTCTAGCACTCATTTTTTTTTTTTAGTATTTTCTCTCTCTCTCTCCCCATATATATATAGTATGTATAGTATCTGTCTATATGAAATAGAGTATGATCTCCATGAAGAGAAGGGTTTTTGTCTGTTTGGCCATTGCTGTATCCTCAACTTCTAGTATGGTACTCATTTAGAAGGGATTTAGTAAATGTTTATCAAATGAATGAATAAATTGAGTGAAAAGCAGAATCCATGAGTATATGGCATTCTGAAAGCCAAGTGAAGCGTTTTTAGAACAGAATGGTCAACTTTGTTAAATACTGCTAATGGGAAGGTAACATGAAGACATGAAGATTGGATTTCCTCAGGTACAGTTGTGATGAGTGGTTTCAGTGTAGTTGTGGGACAAATGCCATAATGGAGTAAATTCAAGAAAAAAAAAGCCATATTGGAGTAGATTCAAGATTGGGTAATGAGAGGAAAAAGAGATTATTTAAAACTCATTCAAGGAATTTTGAGAGTTAAGGAAATTGAACTGTAACCAAAAGAGGGATATAGGAGGTCAATGAAGGCTTTTAAATGTTTTTTTATTGTGAAAATTTTAAACATACATAAGGGTAGGTCAGGACAATGAATCTCTTAATCACTTTATACCCTTCATCTATATAAAAATGCCAAGATTTTGCCATGTCTATTTTGTTTACTCCTATTTTGTTGTTGCAGAAATATTTTGAAATCATTTTGCTTGTATATATTTCAGCATACATCTCAAAAAAAGAAAAAAAAAGACATTTTCTTATATAACCTGATGGCCATAATTACAACTGTTAAATTAACAGTAATTCTTTGATACTATCAAAGGTGGAGTCCTTATCATTGCTTCAGTTATGTTTCAAATAAAAGTTTGAATTTGGATCCAATCAAATTCTAATTTACATTTGATCATAATATATCTTAAGTCTCCTTTTGTCTGGAGAGAAATCTCTTCTTTATTGATAAAGCTGTGTCAGTTCTATAAACTATTTTACATTCTTGACTTGTATCTTTGCTTCCTTATTGGTGTCATTTATTCCTCTGTTTTCAGTATTAATCTCTAAACTGTAATATAGTGTTAAATGTTTGATTACTTCATAATTGGTGCTGTGTGCCTTATATTCCATCACGTCAAGAAACACATAATGCTTGATTTTCGTACTCTTCATCATGCTAATGTTGATCATTGAAGTCAATTGGTGACACTCTTGTATTTTCATTGAAAATTCCCCATTTACCTTTTATCTAATGACTTTATCCATTTATGATCTTTGCCTAAATCAGTTGTTTCATTCGATTTGCAAAAGGGTAATTTTCTGTCAATGTCTTTAAAAATTGAAGGAATTATAACATGTTTTCTTGTGGTGGAAATGATCCAACAGAAAAATTATGATGTAAGAAAGAAGTCTGATAACTGGAAAAGGAGTGGACTTGGTAGGTAAGAGGGGATGGAGCCCAGTGCACAAGTGATGAACTGCCTTAGATAGGAGCAGGAACTTTTTAAGTGACTTGTCCAAAGTTACAGTAGCACATAAAGAATGTGTTTTTATGAAATTTTTATAAAAAATTTCCTGTGAAACCTATTTGATAATTGTATTTAATTTTGGAAACCTGGCTATTTGATACTGTATGTGAAATCAAAACTTAAAGCCACTTCAAACGTCACTGTGTGTATTTGACATTGACCCTTCTTGTTGCAGTTGTAATTTCTCCTGCAAAAGTGAAATTTAAAAATTAATGATGTCTTATATACCTGAATCGTTACATTATACAAAATATGAGCGTGTACTTTTATGTAACTGAATTTCAGTTCTTGTTGCTAATCTATTGCAAAGAGAAGTAAATGCTACCGTTAAACAAATAAAATGATAAATAACTGACAGTTTAGTGTACTAATGGAGCCTAAAAGCCTTTAAAATGACAAAAAATAGCAACTTCGATGATTTATAGGCTCATTTGGTTACAGTTTGATCATATACCTGACAGTCTTCCTTTTGTGACTTTCTCCTAAAAATTATGGTTTTGTGTTATCTGAGTGAAAAGGCCATTAGAGTTCAGTAGAAGAATATGACAACGTCTCTTCTGAGGATTGTAGCATTTCCCGTTGGTAGATGTAAAATCTCCTTTTGTCTTTCTCTTTTTTGTAGTGATAGTTCTAATGGAAATTATATAATTTAATCCTCAAAGAATATGTTCTGCAACTGTGACTCTGAACTATCTTCAAGTGTCTCATACATGCCATCATATGAAATTTAGTTTTAGACAATCATATTTCTTTATGGCTCAGTGACTTCCATTTGCTATCTGTTTGTCTATACAATTTGAAGAGTATTGGGTTTACTGTGAGGTCTGGTATGATATGTATAATGTCAAACCAGAATTTTAAGACAACATAAATTTATTATCTCTTTAGTTACTTAGTGCTGTTTTGTTTAAAAAAAAATTTTCGCTGTTTAAGTTCAGCTGTTTTGTCATCCACAAAAGATCACTGTGTATTTGTCTTCAAAAGCAGGACTGTAATCTGATCTATGTTCTGTGTTGTCTGCTGACCTGAATAAGAACACTGTGCATTAGCTACATTGATCAGTTCCCATCCTTTCTAGTCATTTATTGGATACCTAATACAACCTTGTAAAAACTCCCTTGAGTATTCCTATAAATTAGATCATTTTATTCAAGAACCACAAAGATACATCAAGATAGATAGAAATGAGAAAAGCTGATTAAGAGAAACAAGAAAATTTAAGTCCACAAATTCACATTATGTTTTTCAAATTTTATCCATTCTTATAAATGAAAGCTATACTTTTGCTCTCTATTGAAATATTTTGTACAGCCTAGGAAACATTTTTCAGAGACCTGAATTTCTATTATTGCAAGTATCACCTGAAATTGTTCATGCTAATTTAAAAAATGTTTACAAATTTTAAAATGCAATTCTTTTGATTTTTTTGACAGTTGTTTAGAAAACAAATATTTATTTCTGAAAAGTGAGTTTGTTGTATTGCTGCAGTACCCAACCCCCAGGCCACAGAGCTCCACGCCACCCCCAACCCCTGTCTGTGGAAAAATTGTCTTCCATGAAACTTAGGAGGTTGAGGGGGCGCACGGCAGGCAGAGGGAGGCAGGCCAGAGAGTGTATTTACATCCATTCCCCATCGCTGACATCACCGCCTGAGCTCCACCTTCCCCACCCCATGCGTGGAAAAACTGTCTTCCATTGCATTGGGACGCTGAGATTACAGTTGAATACCAGGCTGCTGCAATAAGCATCAGAATAGTCTGAAAAACTATTTATTTTTATTGCCTTCACACAGTTTCATTTTAGTCCTGTCTAGCATCATATATCTCTACATTTTATTCACTGGTTATGAAACAAATACTATTAATAATACCTTTATCAATTATTCATAAATTTCAAGTTTCATAAACTACTTTTAAATTTCATTTTGAACCCTGATATTGTCTTTTTATTCAAATTATATCTTCAATAAAGACAGCATTGATTCATCTATCCAACAGATATTTCTTGTGTACCTACTAAGTACCAGGGGCTATAGTTGGCTTTGGGTATACTACAGCACAAAACAAAACAAAACAAATTTACTGTCTGCGTAGAGCTTACATTCTAGTGGAAAAATGGAAAAAAAATAAACAAATATAAAATATCAGGTAGTGATTGCTGCTATGATTAAAGGAAGAGGAGGATAAACAAAGTGATAGCTTTACCATCCATTGTTACCTCTATTATTTTTCACATTATACCTTCTTACAATTATCTGACTTGTATCTGTTTTTTCCCCTAAGAGTAAGCTCTTTGAAAACGGGGTCCATAGGTTTTCATCTGTGTGTTACCAGTTTCTAACCCTAAGTTCTTTTGTAAACACTCAATAAGTATTTGTCACATCAATGAATGAGCAATTTGCTCAGAACTTGTGCTGAAATGCAAAAGCCTTTTTTCAGACTAAAGCAATTAGAAAAGAATGATAAAAAGGGACATGTATGTATTTTTTTATGTTTAATTCAATTGAACATTTTTAACTTAGAGCTTTATATTTTATATTATTGGCATCATTGTATCTTCCCTTTTCATAGCTTTTTTAAAAAAAGCAAATAAGAAATGTTTTCTGAAAAATAATCTTTTATTTACAGGTACTACTGAGCGAGTGTGCTTGATCCAGGGAACAGTTGAAGCTCTGAATGCAGTTCATGGATTCATTGCAGAAAAAATTCGAGAAATGCCCCAAAATGTGGCCAAGACAGAACCTGTCAGTATACTACAACCCCAGACCACCGTTAATCCAGATCGCATCAAACAAGTGAGTGTTTAGTTGGGAAATCAAAGAGAAATATCCACAGTATAAATTCCTTACAAAAGAAGCCTTAAAATCTTAGAATAAAAAGTTTATTTTTTTCCCCTAAGCATACCTAAACCTACCAGAGTTGCCATTTAGTTAAAGATTATCAAGTTCTTTTCCCTAGATTGATCGATTTATTTATTGATAAATTAAGTTTTTCATTTATTAGTGTTATACTGAGGAGCACTTCCGTGACTCTTTTTTTTTTTGATGGCCCTTTTTTAAATGTATAGACATAAATTTTATTAATATATAGAAATTTATTTAAAGTTATATCACTTTTAATTAAATACAAAATTAAAAGGAAATGATATCCCCAAAATTTCTAATACCCTATTTTTAGTGGTATTTGTAGTCTTCAGTATAGTTATTATGAATATAGACTCCTGTTTTGTTAATTTGTCATGTTCAACATTTTTTATTAAAAAATGTATATAAGTAAATCTGTGTACCTAGCATACAGTCCTTTGTTACAAATCAGCTATTATGTTTTGTATAACTTATGTAGTATTTAAATATATGTCATTAAGGACTAATGTTCATTTTGAATGTTTGGGATTTTCTGTAAAAAAATTTTTACTTGATAAAAACCAATGTGAGTTTTTAAGATTGAGTAATGGCTGACATGATGTAGGGGGAAAATGACACTATTTAATGTTAAATAAGGTGGTTTCTTCCACCACAAACTCTTACATCTATATATTTATTTGAATCTTTGTGTTCATAATGATTGTTTCTACCTTTGCCCTTTTATAATCACCCTCTTAATTTGTGACTTAATTTTACTATCAGTAGAATATGCCTCCAAAAGAAATGTACTACTCTTCATTAATTCAGAGAATATTTCATTTACAGAATATTTATGTTTGTTGTAATAAATTTGAAATGTAGCTCAAAGTCTTATTAATTTCATGTTTCTGAATTGAAAAATATTTTTATACTGAACAGTGTTATGAATTTATTATAATTTTACCAATATATAGATAAATATAATGCTGGCTAATCAAATATAGATGTAAAATCAATAATTAGGCTATATATGTTCAAATTATAAGCTAATATTCAATTTTCTATTAATTACTGTTTAAAAAAAATCCCTTTATGTTTAAATCATAAGTAGGTAGCTCTTATTCCATATAAAATCATTCATAATATATTCTTTGTCAATGTCAAATTGTTCAATTTGTATTCCCTTTATAACTTTTAAAGACAGTATCCCTTAATGTATACATGGAAGAATATAAATATTTTAAAGTTGTAAACATCAGTGAATTTTTTTATTCTTTACAGCCATTTATAGTTTTGAAGTGTTTATTTTATCTACACTAGATGAATACACAGATTAGTTTAAAGACTGATTACTTGAAAGTGATACCATGAATTTATCTGGATTTTAAAAGTAGGAGTTTAGTTAAAGACCTCTGGGTTAAAATTATCTGGGGCTAAGAATCTACAGAATAAGCACTGAAGTATAAGGTCTGTTGATTTTCTGCCTTAATTCAGCCTGTTCTTCCATTTCCTTTGTAACTTCTGTGAGAAAGTTCAAACATTTAGGGATAGAGGTGAACATCTTGATTTTTTTGAAAAGTAAAACATAAAATATGGTTTGAGTAGTACGATATCACTGGCAATTTGTTCAGGACAATGATATTAATTAATTATTATTATTTTTATAAAAATAAATAGCTAGTACGACCAAAAAAATGGTCTATGAATCATTGTTAAAATTCCAGTTTTATGTGTGGCAATATGAGATTTATAGGCAATCATATATCCAGTGTCAGTATAGATTTATGAAGACTAGAATTTTAAAATATTTGTTTTATTTTTATTTGCCTTTTTGGATGATGTTATTCAAATTTAAGATAAGTGTTAAAGATAATAGTGTGTATTTGTGTTCATTTGTAAGCCTTGTAGAAGAAACTCATGAAATTAAAATTGTAAATTATTTAATATTTTTATGTGATTAATAATGTATGTGAAATAGAGTATTATTTAAAATAATTTTCAGAAAGAGAATGATAAATCTAATAGGACAATATATTTAAGAATTAAACACTTTCCTTGTAATATAAAAATTGAAAAATTTGCTTGAAAAATTGTGAGAAGTGGAACATAATTTCTAAGATAGTATAGATGAACAGGATTTTTTATGCCCTAAGTCTGGGATTCTCTAACTTTCTAGGTATTTAATGTAGTGCTTTTTACTTGATTATACTCTAAATAGTGAGTGAAGTATATAAATTTAAATAACCATGATTTTGTTTCTAAAGAAATGATGCTGTTATTCAGTATAAAATAATTATGTCTAAAATAAATCATATTGCAGTAGAATAGATAGCATATTTTGTATGATCTTTATATGTGTTTTAGGTTTTAATACACAGAATCATAATAAAGTTTCTTGTTAAGTGATAGTAAGTGATAGTCTTTTCCTTGACTAAGGACATACAGTTACATTTGCTTTGAGCTTCAGTCCTAAAATTAATTTTTTAAAATAATTTTTTAAAACCTTTTATTAACAATTTTCTTCTTAGTAAGATTGTTTAAAGAATAAAACTGATTTTAAAATATGCTGAAGCCAGAATGCCTAACTTCTGCATTGAAATGGATTCATGTTGAATGTGAAATTATGGATTTTATTGTTTCAGTTATTAAATTTGTCCATTGTTTTTGATTGATAATTTTAAGATTATGCTCATTTAAAAGTACAATTTATATGTAAGTTAGACATAAAATAGGAAGTCTAATTTAGTTCTAAACAAGACTTGCTTTAAAAGTTATCATTTCACACCATCTATTATGGACCTAATAAGCTATTGTATTCTGAATTGTATTATCTAAGTACAGTTGATAACTGAGTAAATTGCATGAACCAGAATATTCTACCCAAATGAAACCTACCTTATTGACTGAATGGGTCCTTAAACAATTATAGTTTCTTAGGAAAGTAAGTACATACTGGTCTCACAAAGCATAGAGTAGAATGATGGAATCTAGCCTGACAGCCTTATGTATAATTTCATATATAAGATTTTGTGAAATATTCATTTCTTAATTCACAAATATATTTTTAAGAAAAGCTGCATTAGGAAAGAGGTGGCTATGGGCATTTAAAGAATTCTCTTGTATTAAAAAAAAAAATCAAGATATCAAGCAAATCTCATTTAGCCAAAAGAATTTTACCTTAATTGGCAAAGATAGCATTTGTTAATTTATTTATTCATTATCCATTCATTCAATCATGAATTTATCAAATGTCTTCTTAGTGAATTGCTACAATATAAAATTGTAGCTCTTGCCCTTGAAGACTAGTTTGTGAGGACAGTGCTTAAAATAACTTATAAAAATGTAAAATTGTATTTATTTACCAAAACTACTGTATAAACAATACTATAAAAGTTCAGAGGAGTGTGAAAGAAAAAGAGACTAGAGTGAATTAATAATCATGTAAATAGGGGAAGACCGAACTGGACCTTGAAGATTGTACAGAAATTGAGAAGAAAGAAAAAAGCTTATTTTAAGAAGGTGAAACAATATGGATTTGGAGAGATGGCTATCATATTTGTTGAATAGTAAAGATACTGTCTCAACAGAAGTGTAATATTTATATTGGGGTTTAGAGGAAATTAATGTTAGATAGATAGAATGGAGTCAGAGAGTGGAGAGCTTTGGTTGTCTGGCAAGAGACATTCTGTAGACTACATATTATTCCCAATATTTTCCAAAAGAGTCCTTTTACTTTCCCTGGAAGGCTTTGCAAAAAAGAAGTCACTTCTGCATTTTGGTCTTTTTTGTGTTAAAAATCCAAACAGACTCTTAGGATGTGTGTAGGTACAGCTATTATTAGGAAAAGAAAACTATGAATTAACTAGTTCAGATGTTGGAAGATAGTTCGAGTGTTGGAAAAAGAGAGCATATTTTTCAGAAATGAAAAACTTAACATGGAAATTACATTTTAAAATATTTTATTCATTTTTTAATGGAGTAGTATACAGGTTTATTGAACAGAACTCGAAATGGGTTTGGGAAGGTGATTACTTAAGTAATGTTACTCAGCTAGTAATAGATTTTGAATTACAATTGAGATTTGTTCTTTATTGCTGTTTTTGAGATATCTATAAATATTAGAAATTCTTGACAGTCTCTTACTGTAGACTTGCTTAAAAACAAGCTGTATTTATTATAAACTTTATTTATAATAATATTCTCTGACCCAGCAAAATTGTCCCTTGTTAACAAGAATTCATCCCATAATTTGTAATAACTTTAGTTTTTATCTCCAAAAGCCTAGTTATGTCTATATTTAACTAAATACCTACAGTTAACTGCTCGATTTTAAAAATAAAAAACTATTTTATATTTCAAAGAATCCATTATTTTAAAATTATTGAAATGCTTAAAATCTGCAAAAAGCATCTCAGCCTTCAATGTCTAAAGAATGCTTAAATAGCCATTCAAGTTGTGTAGCTTTAAAAAAATTTCACTTTTCCATTTGAAAAAGAAAGTGGTGCTAAAAAATGACTCTGTCCTTCATATTCAATATTTGAAAAATGTATAAGAAATTAATTTTTGGAGGAGCATGTGCTTTGTAAATGTTATAACAAATATATCAAGATACTGATGTTGTGTGGATAGTCAGTTAATTACATCTTCATGATGTATACAGGAAATTTTATTAAAGAATATTTAACTTGAAACCACTAATCTTTAATTAAATGCACAGTAAATGGATGTAGTTTGCTTATGAAATATTAAGGAAACAAACAATGTACATTTATATTGTACAATGAACTGTTTCTTATGAATTTTTGTTCCATTTATCTATGTGGTTGATTGAGAACAACTATTATACCTGTTTCATTAATTAATATAATCTTTTAAATTAAAGGTATTACTTTAATATATTTATATTTATCTGTTTATGAGAACAGTTTTTTCCTCCTAGTATTTAAAACAAAAATCAACTGAAGTGAAAACTTTCTGGAATATCTTTATTATTATAAATAGAGTTTGTGAAGTAGGAGATGTTTTGTGCTTAAAAGTATCTATATGAATAATATCTAGAAAACTCATCACATCTTTATTTCATTACATTTTCATTATTTTAGGAATTTAAACCAAGAAAATATATTTAGAAACAATATACTGTGACATTTCAACAATCTTATCCCTTGAAGCCCAAACAAAATTGCATAATTTTCACTTGTTTATTTAATATATTAAAATGTAACTTCTTCTCAGATTATAATGTTTAATAACCAAAACTTGAATTATTCTAAATATATTAATATTATCCATAAGTTTAAACCTATTGCATTTATTCCTGTGGGAAAGAAATAGCATCAGAATTATGAAGGACAATTTTGATGAACGTGAGTGGTATCAATTATTAACGCGTGTCCAATATTCTATATATATACCAAGCAAAAAGAAAGGCAATAAAAACATCGACAAAAGATCATATTAATCTAAGTGACTACAAATTCTGAGCCATTTGATATTTCTACTTTTGCCACATACTTCTTCGTAATAAAGACTTTGTTGAGAATTTGTATCTAGGACAAGGTGGATGTCACAGTAAGCCTATAGTACTTCAGATTGATTTTGTTCTTATGGAAATAAAAGAGCCCAACACATACAGAATCTTGTTTTTTCTGCAGGTTAGTGAACTTTTATGGAACCCGTGTTGGGATAAATGGCCTCTAGATTTCTTTAACATCTGTTTAGTCAGTAACCTCATTATTAATCTGATGTTAGTACAGAACATATTTTTAAATGTATGCTAACTCCTCCAAGCTATACTGTTTAGTAACAGTGACCAGTGGTGTGAAAATAAAACCTTTACTATTCAATTTATGGAATAAATATTAGAATATGTCCCAGCATAGTATTACATGAAAAAGAAAATATTAGGGAAATTTTTAATGACTGAAAATGAAGTCTCTCTGTAGAAATGGCAAGAATTAATTATAAAGAGCAAAAATAGAAAATAAAGGATTAGAAACTTTTTTAAAAATTCTTTGAGGTTTTTGGACTATAGCTCCCCTCCTCCTTTTTTATATGATTTGGTAAAAATCTTGGTTTGATTCACCACTAAGTCTAATTTTTCTCAAAATATTTTAGGTTTTACTTAAGTAGAATCAGGAATTATTTGAGGAGTGGACTACTTAAAACATGATATGAAGTTAGAACCAGTCTTATTTTGTTAATGGAGGGGAATGAGTTAACCATGAGCCTGTGAATTTCTTACCCTTTCTTTTACTCTTAACTGCTTTATTCGATTCAAATTAGAACTTTTGAAATCTTAAATACAAAAATATGACTTTAAGTAATTTCATCTACTTTTCCTAATAACTGCTGAACCTTTAAAGTTATGCTTTTGCTCATATCTGAGTAATTTTGATATATATATGAATATAAAACGTAATGTTCATATACAATTGTCTCTATAGTATAAAAGCCTACCCCATTTCACCTATTAAGAAATATTATCTGTTGAAGATGATACATAAGCAATGCTATTTTGCTAAGTGAACTTATGACACTTTTTAAAAAGGAAAAAACTTAGCTTACACTTTAAGGTTATTCTATTAGACATGAGAAGTTTTTAAAATATCTTAATGAATTATTCACATATATATGTGGTCTGATAAATCATATTTCACATATAGTATATATATGTTTAGAAATGAAGTGAACAATAAATGATTTCTAATTTTTTGTGTGTTTAGTTTTAATAGAGGCTGATGATACTGCAATATATTATACTCTTCATCTATATTAAATTTATTGTTTAGCATAAATGATAAAAATATTATGGTAATTTGTTATAATATCATTAGTTACCTGTTTATTAATATGAAGTTAATGTTTACATTTTCAGACGGGCTCTAAATTTATTAAAAATTAATATTTTAGAAGATAATGTGATATTAAGAACTCAGAACAGCAAATTTAATTGCTTTTAAGTATGGATCCCTAAATTCATGTGGAATCAACTTGTTGGTGATGTTCAGCATATTAAGTAGGTGGATACTTTTATGACAAAGTAAACTTCATCTCACCACTTCTTCAAATCTCCGACTGTATTCATTGATAGGAAAATGACTCTTTTAGTTTACTCATTGAACTTCTTGAATTTTTCTTTGACATCTCTTTTCCCCCGAGAAAACAAGTGGGAAAGAAATGAGACTACTATTCATGAATATGGTCAGAATACCTTTAGTACTCATGTGAATTTTTATCAGTCACCATCATGATTTCAAGTCATGAATTTATTTTTACATGCTTATGCATGCATATTTACACGCATTAGTTAATTAATCTTAAATTCCATTAAATTTGAATGAATAGGAGAAAAATTTGTTCATAGGATTTTGTTCTCGTTATATTACATTTTATTTTATTTTGTTTTATTTAAATAATCAGTTTAAGGCTTATAAAGGTTGATTTGCTCCTGAACTGCTTTGTTCCCAGACATTGCCATCTTCCCCAACTACCACCAAGTCCTCTCCATCTGATCCCATGACCACCTCCAGAGCTAATCAGGTACAGTATCATCCTGTCATCTACACCATACTTTTCACGGGTGATTGCCTGCAAACTGGAGAAAAAGATAATGGTGGGTTAAGGATTTATTCGTTCATTCACATGTATGCACCATGATCAGATTCCAAATAGCCTAAGAAAGAAATATCAATTATTCCTAAAAATTTATATGCATTTTTAATTTTAGGTTAAAAAAATATATTCAGATGGTAGACTACTAAAATTTTGGATTTTTCCTTTAAAATTGTAACTACTTTATGTAACTCTGAGGGTTATTTATTGAGTTGGTGTTTTTAACCTCCCTTACTGTATCTTCCTAGGACTCTTGGTATGTAAGTTAAGGATCATATATGTAAAAAATGAATGTATAAATTGAGCAAAGGTATATCTTTAAAAGTGAATGCAATTTTATTTGCTTTTTATTTGAGATGTGTTCTTACAATGTAAAAAATTTAAAATTATTTTTGAAAAGCATTTCTAGCAATCTAAAAGTAACTGAAAATTGGTATCTGTGATAATTTTAAAAATGTTTAACAGCTTAGGAGATGGTACTTTCTTAGTATTTAAGAAATTCTAAGCATTTTTATTGCCAGAGTGGTAAACTTTACAATTAGAATATATTTTATTAGTTTCATTCGATGATTGTTTTAGTTCTAAGTATTTGGAGGTCATTCAAATAGTTATTTTTGCCAATTTAAGGAGATTATCTAAAATATTTTATGTACTTCAGAGCCATACTGTACTTTCAACTTGACAAATGTTTAATAATATATTTATTAAAATGATTAAACACATTTTCATTTTGTCTGAGTTGAGCTTCATTTAGGTGAGAAATGTTATTTTCTTTAATATTTTCACTTTTTTACTAATACAGGGCCTTTGGGGATTATTTAAATATTAAACAAAGCTGAACTTTTTAATATATTTTTCATATAATTAACTAATTTGCTAAATATATTAAATGTGGCTTACATATTATCTAATATAAGACTATCAGAATTATATTTCTCCTTTGTTGATTGTAATACATTTGTAACCTCAGGAAAATTTTTAATATAATAACTGGAAGCAAAACTGACATTTAGGATTTTTTATATTAGGAGTTTAATTTTCATTTTATGCAATAGTGTTCCCTTCAAACAAAAATACTTTAAAATGCTCACACTTTAGCCCTAATAAATTAGTTAGTAAACTACACATCTTTAGTGACGAAACCCAACCCTTCTCTTTGAAGGAAATGGTACTACATAAGGTGAGAACCAAGCTTAATATTACAAATCATGAGGTTATAAAGCATATATACATTTCACTCTACATACCTTACCTTTTACATGAGCTTTAATTATGTGGTATAGAAAACTATTGGGAAAACAACTTATTTTGTGTTTTTTTTATTTCTCCTCTACTATATCATTCTTTCTTTTCGAAACAAAAACCAGGCAAATGAGCACAACAGCAGTAAAAATAAAACTAATGATTTTTCTCAAAGTAAAAATAAAAAAAGAAATCCTGGGTCAAGCAAAGAAAACCATCTTAATAATTTTGTCTTTGAAGTTAGAATTATATTTTCTTGCACTTATTTTTATATTAGCATGTGAATTTTTATAAAATAAGTTCTTAAAAGGCTAATTATATGTTTATGTTTACTGATATTTTTGCCCTATGGATATATTACTACATTCACTGAATTCTGCCAAATCTAATATTTTGCTAATTTGACATAATAAGTCATTTTGATTTCATATTCTTTCTACTGTACTCTGTTATATTTGTTACTTATACTTTGTTTTCTTCTGCTCTTATACCAAGAAGTATAATATCTTCTGGATAACATGATGCAAAATATGAGAGAAGAACAAAACAAAATCCTTAATTCACCAAAAGAATTATAATTATCATCAGTCTTTCATATTATTAGTAGTTTGTAATTATTCCCTATAATATTTCCCAATAGATTCTAATCATGTGGTAGGACAGAAGGAAACGGGGTTTTTTTTATTTATTTGGACTTTAGACTACACAGCTCACATTTGTTTTTTATGGGTAGTCCTGATTAATTTAGCTTCACTATATTGGCTTATATCTGAAAATGTAACCAAGATGGGAAAATACCTTCTAATATGATAATATTCAACTTGTCATAATTAAAATAAACTTTTCAACATATAAGAAAATAACTTTCATAACTGGTTTACATTTAATTTTTACCTAGCAGTTTAGCAGGTATGTCTCTAGTTTTACAACTGGCAGAAATGGCTGAAAGCCAGAGATTTTTGTCTTAGATTAAAATTGTTATTTATGTGTTATAGCTAATATGACATCCTCTGCTATTAAAAGTAACTATAAACCTTTTCTATTTAAGTTATTATAAACCAATATAATATACCTCCAGATGACTTACATTTGTGTTTTCATCAATATTAGCTAAATGAATTATGATTGAGTTCTATTTCTAGAATAAATAAATAGTTTGTGTTACAAACTAACTGTGATAAAAAGAACTAATGGACTGTCAATATTCAGAAAACCCAAAAGTAAAAAGTACAGAAAACATTTCAAAGAGTAAGTTTGATCTTCATTTCCAACGTTTAAAAATATCTTCTATTCTGTTAAAAATGATTACATATTTTAGTACATTTTGAATTTTACTTTTTTGCCCATTTCCACAGATCAGACTAACAGACTCTAACTATGATTTTGTGCCATAATAATTTTCTCCTTAAAATTGAAGGACTACCATATAAGAAACCTTAAAAATGATGGTTAAAATTTAAGACTACAGTCAATATGCCTATGATCAAATCCTTGTTCTGCCACTTACTTGCTGAGAAACTGAGTCTTGAGTCTCAGTTTCCCTATCTTTGAAATTCAAATAATAGCACCTCATAGAGTTGACATAAGAAATAAACAATTAGTTAACTATACTTAGAAGAATCTAGAATGCAATTTTTCTCCATACAGTATTTTAAATATAAAACAAACATAAAGATATAGCAAATAGAATTAGATTCTTTAAAGCAACGTGTTTAAACTTTCTAAGAAAACCTAAAAAAAAACAGAACCAGTAGCGTTCAGTTAGTTATTTGTACTAAATTATTCAGTCTTCATTAAGGTTCAGTAAAATGGTTTTGTAAATCAATCAATAGTACTAAAAATTAAATTCTAGTGTTAATTTTAGGTTCCTGGTTGTAAGCTTTCCTGGAATTTTTGTAAAATTTCAGGAAAAGAAAAAAAAGAATGATTTCAGAAATATGTGCTCTAAAGATATTGGTTTATTAACTGGTGAATTTGAAACTATATGAAAACATTTATCAAAATGTATAAAACACATGAAAATAGGTAACTCATATAGTACCCTTGGTATGGTTGCAGAAAAATGAAACTAAATGTGACTGATCTCACTTTAAATCCATGGCCACAAATCTCAAATGGACTCAATTCTGTCAGTCATAAGCCCATTCACTTTCACATTCCTTAGATCACGGTGTCACAAGTTCTCTCTTTTCAACTCTGTATTAGTTTTCTATTGCTACATAACAAATTACTACAAACTTAGTGTCTTTAAACAACACACATGTATTTTCTCATAGTTTCTGTAGGTCGGGAGCCCAGGCACGACTTAAGCCATACAGGCCGAGTGAGTCCTCTGCATGTGGTCTACCATGGCAGAGAAAGTGTCAGCTAGGACACATCCTCATCCAGAGGCTTGACTAGAGACTTATCTGCTTCCACGTTCATCCAGGTCGTTGGCAGCATTCAGTGTTTTGACTAAGAGCCCTGACTTTTTACTGGCTATTGGATACTGGCCTTCAGATCCTACAGGCTGCCTGCAGTTCCCTGCCACATGTCCCTCTCCACAGGTACTTCACAGGTTGGCTATTTGCCTTTGGCAAGACCAGGCGAAGAATCGCTCTCCATTGTGTGCTAGAAGGATGGAGTCTTATATATTGAACCAGAACATACGAATGACTCTCACCTCCTTTGCACTAGAACATAACTTAATCATGCTAGTGACATCTCCTCATTTTTGCCATATTCTGTCGATTATAAACAAGTCATGTGTTCCACCCATACTGAAGGGGAGAGGATTATGCAGATTGTAACATCAGGGGGGAAAGGTAATGGGGACCATGTAAGAATTGTCACTACCACAACCCCCCAGTATCTCCTGCTGCTTCCTTTCTCCCAGCTAATAACCTTACTTCCTACTTCACGGAGAAAATTGAAGCAATCAAAAGAGAACTTCCACAGACTCACACCAGCAAATACTTAATGTACCAGCATTTATTCCCACATATTCTGCCTTCTCATCTATTACCCGAGGTAGATTTCCCCATTCCTAAGACCAGTCATTTCAGTTGTACATTAAAGATCATGATTTTTCCTTTATTCAAAGACATTCCTTCAGCAATTCTACCTTCTCTCTCCTTTATCTTTCAAGTTTTTTCACTCTACAGGATCATTCCCATCATCATACAAATGTCTGTTTTTTCTCCTGTCTTAGAAGACCAAACAAAGCTTTCTCTAATGTTGCTTCTCACCCATCTAATACCCTATTCTTTGTAGCAAAACTCACAGAAGTATTATCTCTATGCTTTGTTTCTCAGTTTCTGTCTTCCCATTCCTAAATCCATTTCAGTCAGGTTCTTGTCTCCATCATTGCTCCAAAACTGTATGCCAAGGACATCAGTGATGACCACATTGCTAATTCCAGTAGTCTCTTCTCAGTCTGCGTGTTTTGTGACCTATCAGCAATATTTGTAAACAATTTATTGCTTCCACCTCCTTGGTAAACTTTCTTTACTTGGCTTTCAGGATACTTTATCCTCCTGGTTTTCCTCCTGCATTGCGCCACTTTGCCTCTTGGAATTTGTTGCTATTCCCTTCTCTTACCCCCATCTACTTAATGTTGGTGTGCTCCAAGTCTCAATACTTGGGACTTATTCTAAGTCTACACTTTTCTTTCTCCTCATCTGATACCTTGGCTTTTATATGTTGACATCTACAAAATTTATGTCTCCAGTAAGAGACAGATTTACAATTGTCTTAGTCCGTTTTGTGCTGCTATAGCAGAGTACCTGAGATGGTAATTTACAAAGAACAGAAAATTATTTGTCACAGTTCTGAAGTCTGGGAAGTCTAAGATCAAGGCACTGGCATCTGATGAGGGCTTTCTTACTATCTTCACATGGCAGAAGAGAGAAGGGCAAAAAGGGGATGAATGCTGTGTTCCCAATGGCAGAAGAGATGAAGAGAGAGAATGTACTTCTGCAAGCTCTGTTACAGCCACTGTATGGGGAACCTGTGGCCTTGGGGCCACACATGGCTATCCTTGAGTGCAGCCTTTTGACTGAATCCAAAGTTTACAGAACAAATCCTTGCAATAAAGGCATTTGCTCTATGAAGTTTGGATTCGGTCGAGGGGGCACACTTGGGGATCTGGAGGGCACATGTGGCCTTGAGTCCGCAGGTTCCTCCTGGCAGTGAATTTTGGGGGGGACAAAACCATTCAAACCATAACAACTATAAATGAATGAAGCTTAATCCTTATGATTTCTCAATGAACAAGCTTATTACCTAATTTTATGGTCATAATTTTAAATTCTATTTCCCAAATTTGTCCCCTAAAATTGCATAAGCTTCAGGACCCACATGCTTGGATTTACCTTTATCTCCAATGCAGATCTCACAGTAAAACTACAGGCTATATCCAGTTTCCCACTCAGCTTTTCCTCTTGCATATCTAATTGCCATCTTAAATTCAACAAGTCCAAAAATTACCCCAAACCTATTCCTTTTAAAATAAATCAAAGTTTTTTTATTCCTTTTCCTATACCTGAAATAGCTTACCACTTTCCTCGGTAAAAGCCAACATCTCCAAAATATCCTTTGTTAACTTACAAGATCTGGTCCTTGTCACATTACCTCTTTTCCTTTATTTCCTACTACTCACCTCCTCATGCACACTGGCCCAGCCACATTGACCTGTTTCCTCTTCCTTGTATACATTAGGCATACTCTGTCCTCTGTATTTTGCTCTTCCTTTTTTCTCTGTGTGAAATTCTCTTATCTCAAAGACCTCTTTGGCTAACACCGTCATAATCTTCAAGACTGTTGAAAATTTACCTTCTCAGCAAGGCCTACCTAACCACATTATTTAATACTGCAACCTGGCCTCCCCCTTCCCTCAGTATCCCTGATCCCCCTTATCTTGCTCTATTTTAAAACTTTTTTCCTACCGCTTCGTGAATACTGTATACTTTGCTTATATCATGGTGTTTATTGTGTATTGTGTGTCTTACTCTCCTAGAAAAGTAATTTCCATGAGGATAGGGGTTTTGTCTGTTTTATTCTCTGATGTATCTGAAGCACTAGCCTGAAATATAATAAATTCTCAATAAATATTTATTGAATGACTGGCATTAGTTGGAAAAATAGGCTCACTGTATGTTTTAAAACTCATTTTTTGACAATCTTGTCTTCAGATGAGATTTGCATAGAAGTTCTCTCTCAAAATATAAACCAACTAGAAAAGAAGACTTTTGATTAAATAAAAAGGTTAAACTAAAGAAACATAGCCTTCTTTGCTAGAATTCTGTTTTATTCCTTATACTACTCAGAGCATAATTTGAAAATCACACAAGCTCTTGTCTCAAGTACAAGTATTATCATAGTTCTCTGCCAAAATATAAAAATTAATTTTTATTTCCTTCAGTGTATGCGTGAATAGTTTGTGTGTGTGTGTGTGTGTGTGTGTGTGTGTGTGTGTGTGTGAGAGAGAGAGAGAGAGAGATGTCAGGATAGTGTTCTTTAGACATATATCAGAAGGTCCCAGAAAAACAGTGAAGTCCAAATGTTCTTTTAAATTAATTTATTGACTTTCTTATGTACATTAGATTGTATGTACTTTACTTATCATTAGGATGAGTCTTATGAAATTGCTGATATTTGAGTGTAATTTCTTTTTTTTTTATAAATTTCAACGATCAAGAGCAGGTTTTGAGTGTAATTTCTTATGGCTCAACTTAGTGTATGCCATATACATTCAAAAATCTTTATAATTTTTAAGAATAAATTGAACCAAAAACACAGAATTCATTTTAAATAACAAAATTTTCATATAAGGACACGAAACATTCCCTTACTAAATGGATATACTTACTATAATTTTGGAAGAGAAAATTTAATATCATAGAAATATCCATCCTTTTAAATTAAAATATAAATATATTACAATTTTCATTATAGTCCCATTTTTTCTGGTTTTATGGTAGAAAAAAACAAAGCAAAATCATTTTAATATTTATAATAAAAGATAAATGCAGGACAATTACCATAAGACAGCTAATAAAACTATTACCAAGAAACCAATAATATTGAGGTGCATCACCCAATGTTAACATTTACTATAAAGCTATCATAAGAAAAGCAATATGATATTAACACAAATAGATATAATTGGTCAGTGAAGTAGAATAGAGATTTCCAAAACAGATCCAAGTACAGTCATGTATCGCTTAATGATGGGAATATGTTCTGAGAAATGCATCATTAGGCAATTTTGTCATTGTGTGAACATCTTAGGGTGTACTTACACAAACCTACTACACACGTAGGCTATGTGGTGTAGCCTATTGCTCCTAGGCTACAAACCTGCACATCATGTTACTGTATAGAATACTGTTGTAACACAATATTTGTGTATCTAAACATAGAAAAGGTAATGAGTTGCACTGTATTATGATGGCTAAGGCATCCCTAGGTGACAGGAATTTTTCAGCTCCCATTATAATTCTTATGGGACCGCCATTGTATATGTATTTTGTCATTGAATGACACATCATTATGCAATGCATGACTGTATATATGGGAATTTAATGTATGATAAAGGAAGGTAATGTAATTTAGGGATCAGGAAGACTGTGGTCTTCTTGAGCCATAATCTCTGGCTTCAAGTCAAATCTTTGCCAAATCCTAGTTTTGAAATTTGAGGTCATATTTGTCATTTTACTGTGCATGCTTTCTCATTTGTAAAATGTGAATAGTAACAGTGCCTACCTCATAGAGTTGTCATGATTCTTAAACCAATGCATTAGAAATGTTTAGACCACTGCTTGGTCCAGTGTAATATATAAATGTCATTTTAATTCATTTTAAAAAAGGATGTTTTTTATATATATATAAATTTATATATATATGTGTGTGTGTGTATATATATATATGTTGCTAGTATACTTGACTATCCACCTGAAAGAAAATAAATTTAGACCTCAGCCTCATATGATAGATAGAAATGAGTCTCAGTGCATTCAGAATTGAAACTATAAGACTATTTGATGAAATTATAGTGAGTGAAATTGAAAATGATTTTCTTAAGCAAGAAGGAAGTCCAAAACATAAAACAATAAGTTAACAGATTTGAATATATAAATATGTAATATTTTGTTATAGCAGAACACACCATTAATAACCAAAAGACAACAAAATATTTGGAAAAATGTTGAATGCACGTGACAATTGATTAGTATCTTTAATATACAAAGAACTCTTAGATTCATATGAAAACAACTCAATGGAAAAATGGACAAAAATGATGAAAAGGCAATTTACAGAAGAGGGAATGGAAATGTCCCATAAACATATAAAAACATATTTACTCTACCAAAACTGGAATCAAAATCATATGATTATACTTTGTTTTTATCAGACAGACAAAATTTTATGTGTGTTTATATAATGAACATGTATCAGAATTGCAACAATTAATGCGTGTATGTTTATAAATCTAAAATGCTGGCAGGAATACAGGACATAAGCATTCTCATACAATATTCTTATAAAAAAATGCCACAACATTATAGCTTTTGAGAGTCTATCCTATAAAACTTAATGTAGCAATACATAGGAATATGGACATAAAAATACATTTTGCAGCATTATTTACAGTGGCAAAAGTTTGGAAACAAACCTCTAAAGGAGAGTGGTTGAACAAATTATGGCATTGCAGAATATTATGTGGTAAAACTATTAAAATACTGAATTAAATCCACATAAATTGGCCTTTATATAGTTTGTACTATTTAAAGAAAAGCAAGTTATTAAGAAATATTTGAGGCTGGGCATGGTAGCTCATACCTGTAATCCTAGCACTCTGGGAGGCCAAGGAGGGAGGATTGCTTGAGCTCTGGAGTTCGAGAGCAACTTGAGCAAGAGTGAGACCCCGTCTCTACTAAAAAATAGAAAGAAATTTGGCTTGGCAACTAAAAATATAAAAAAAATTAGCCAGACATAGTGGCATACGCCTGTAGTGTCAGCTACTTGGGAGGCTGAAGCAGGAGGATGGCTTGAGCCCAGGAGTTTGAGGTTGCTATGAGCTAAGCTGACGCCACAGCACTCTACCAGGCAACAACAGAGCAAGACTCTGTCTCCAAAAAAAAAAAAAAAGAAAGAAATATTTGGCTCTGTTTTTAGTAGTCAAAAAACATCTTGTGCTCAAGGGTGATGACAAAGAATATAAAAATGACTAACTTTTCCTTTTATCTTTGTTTTTAAAATAATTAAGAGAATGCAAAACAGGATGGAAAAATATACTGACTTCAGCTGTGGTATATGCAACGTTTTAAGGTAGATAAAGTGGAAATTTCCCAAGAAGATTTAGTTGTCTTTGGCATTAAATGTGCATTTGAGCCACCTGACTTCTTGATTTCCTAGTCTTTTGATGCTTAGAAGTTTCATGAAGGGTCATTAGAGAGAGGCTGCAGGCATAAAGAGGGCACTTATTGATTGGCAAAGGGAATAACAATTGCCTCATATTTTAAAGTTATGTCAAATGATTGTGTAATATATGTAATATTTACATTCATCCTTTATAGTTAACATCATAAATTCCCAATCCTAGCTTCACATCAGCCTATGGATATTCTTATTTAATATATCTAAGATGAGATTAGGAATCTGTATCTGAACAGTTAGATAAATGTTTCTTGAAACTACTTGAGATGTTTTGGAAACACTGTTTACTAAATGATAGGTGCACGTTAGTAGATAATAAAATAATACTTGTGTACTATGCAACACTCTTTTTTTCTCAAATGTTAATTCATCAAAACTTCTTTTTATGAAACAACATACAATATTATTTGAAAACACTAAATTAAAGAAAAATATTTTATTTTTATAAAAGTCGAAGGGTAGGTATTAGTTTTAGCATTGAGAATAGTAAGGAATTACTAAATAATACAATTTAAATCTATGAAGAGTTATGCAAAGGATGATTATCCCTTCAGATAGCATTAGTAAACTTTTGACTATTACTAAATGCAGTTAGAGGTCTCTTATCTTGGTGATCTTTATATGCAGATTACATTAGTAGTTTATAAGATTGCTTAATAATATTCTTGCCAAAAAATAATGGAAATGGTTAAATGAGTACTTCCTACCCATATTCATTCCAATATAGTTTTCAATGCTAAAGACAATGTGTTCTTCACACCCAGTGATGAGAATCGGGTCTCCCTGAGGGCACATTAACAATTACTGCTGTAAGTGACACCACAGTAATGTTTTCAGGTTAGTATCATAACATACCACTTGGTAAATGCCAGTTTATGTGACCTTTGAACGTCCCTTTTAAAGGTATGATTTCATATGAATATATTTTTAAGTTTATGAAAAACCTAGAATTTTTTAAATGTTCTGATTGAAGAAAGTGGTACACTTCAGGGGTAAGAGTTAATGAAATGATCACTCTATAACATTCCTTATTTCACCTCCCATGTGTGCCTCAGGCGTTGTAAAAATGCATAGACTGCCTTATTTAGTATTGGCTTATAAGTGGACAGATTTACAAGACTGTCTTTCTGGACTACCTTAGTAGGTAAAGGTGGTTTCTCTGTTTCATTAAAGTTCTCCCTATCGTCATAGGTGCAGTAGTTCTTGCACACAGCATATTCTCAAGACAGAAAATTATACATGCCTTTATATAACCAAAAGACTTAATGTCTCCTTAATCCAAGGTGTGTCCTTTTCCTCTTGCTGTGCGTGTTTGTACAGTTCAATTGGATTTTTTATCTTGCAGATAAAGCCATATAAAATTGAAAATACCTAAAGAAGGAAAATTGGGTAGTCATCAAGTTTATTTACAACACTTTTATTTTAAAAGTGCTGAAATATAGTAATGTCTTCATGTATTCTCTCAGATAAAAGTAGTTTTGCCGAATTATGGAGTTTCATACTTACTATGAAATAAAAATTTGTTTCTCTTTGTTTTTTCCTCACAAATTTGTAAGTATAATTGGCCCTGTTGGTTAGTGGTTCTTCTCATTTTTCATCTTTAAATCAGGAATTTTCTGGGAGATAGTAAGTTGATCTTTTTCATTTTTTCTTCTAAGCCTAATACCTTATAATTCATTTTATTGGTATTTGGTTTAACTATTTTTTTTCTTCAATTAGATGATACGACAGAATTTCACTTTAAAAGATATTTTTGCAAAAGAAAAGGTTCTGTTTTGTTAGTTGACTTTTAGCCAAATAATAGAATTTATTCTATAGAATTTATAAAATTAATGTTTTTTATGATTTATTAAATACTAGAAGTGAACTACTTCAGCCATATATATGAAAAGAACTTGATTCTGTGACTAATAATACAGTTAAATTGCAGACATGCTTTAGTAACCTTTTATATGTTAAACAATAGTTTTTATTCCAAGTATTAATGAAATAATAATTCATGACATTTTCATTTGCTTAATGATAGTCATTTGTGATAATAAATTATCAACCTCCCTTTACTAATAAGATACTGAAATGCAAGCATCTATTATTTTTTTAAATAAGTATTTAGAAAAACTGTTAATAAAATTAAAATAATAATTTGAATTAATATTATATAAAGAGTAAATATAAAATACCTATAAGCAACTATAATGTAATTTAATTAATATCTTAAATCATGTTCAAAATATGGCACATCAGTCTTTTCAGCTAATTAATATTTAATTTTAACGGTAAAATGTCTTAATAAAGAATTATGAAAAACAAAATAAAATTCAAGTTGTGAAAGTTTTTCTGACAATTGATTACCTAGTTACATAAGTTTAAATAGAGACAGATTTTTCAAACACAATTGAGACATTTCCTTTTGATATTATCTAATTAATTGGGTTACATCATAAAATATTAAATCAATCCATCAACAACTCAAAATTTTAAAAAGCTTTATATTTCTAGATTAACTTTATTTTCTAAAATGAAGTGTGATTTTCCTAAACAGGCTTTTCGCTTAATTGCATGATTCTTATTTAAAACTATGATTTTGAAGTTCCTTATTTAAAATTTTAAAACTATTTTCTAAATCTGCTTTTCTGTCATTTATCAAGTCATTATTTTACCATCGTGCATTGCTTAATGATAATTATATGTTTTACTATATACCTAAGCTCTATGGTATAGCCTATTGTTCCTATGTTACAAACCTATACAGCATGTTACTGTTCTGGATACTATAGGCAATTATAACACAATGGTATTTATGTATTAAAACATATCTAAATGTAGAAAAAGTATGTTAAAAATATGGTATAAAAGATTAAAAAATGGTGCACTTGTATAAGACCCTTACCATGATTGGCACTTGCAGGGCTAGAAGTTTCTCTGGGTAGTTCAGTGAGTGATAAGTGAATGTGAAGGCTTAGGACTTTATCGTACACCACTACACACTTTATAAACACTGTATACTTAGGCTGTACTAAAAGTATAAAATTTTTTCTTTCAGTAGTAAATTAACCTTACCTTACTTTAGCTTACTGTAACTTTTTTACTTTGTTAACTTTTTAATTTTTTTAACTTTTTGACTCTTTTGTTATAACACTTAGCTTAAAATAATCACATTATACAGCTGTTCAAAAATATTTTCTTTCTTTTTATCTGTTTTCTATAAGCTTTTTTAATTTATTCATTTTTTTACTTTGAAAACTTTTTTGTTAAAACCTAAGACACACATGCATGACCCTGATGCAGGGTCAGGATCATAAATATCAGTGTCTTCCACTTCTATATCTTTTCCCACTGGAAGCTCTTCGGTCACAATAATACACATGGAGCTGACATCTCCTATGATAACAATGTCTTCTGGGAAACCTCCTGAAGGACCTGAAGCTGTGTTGCAGTTATCTTTTTTTTCGTAAGTAGAAGGAGTACACTCTAAAATAATGATAAAAAAAGTATAGTATAGTAAATACATAAACCAGTAACATAGTTGTTTGTATGTACTGTATGTATGTGCTATACTTTTATATGATTGGCAGTGCAGTAGGTTTGTTTATACCAACATCACAATGAACACATGAGTAATGTTAACCACATTAACGATGGCTATGTCATCATTAGACAATAGGACTTTTTCAGCTTCCTTATAATCCTATAGGATCACCATTGTATATGCAGTCCATTGTTAAACAAAACATTGTTACATTATGCATGACTATGTATACATTTAAATATTTAGTTGTCTTTACTATACCACTAGACTGTAAATTCCAGGAAAGCAGAGATCGTATCCTTTTTATCTACCTCTGTATTCCCAACATTTGACACTATACCTGGCACATAGTAGCCACTCAATAAATAATTGTACAATGAATACCAGAAATGTGCTAACTCTTTTTAAATTATACTTCTTTTGCAGCATTGATTTATTCAGCAGCCTGATTTGGGAATAATTTTTCTATTTCCTTTTTTTATACTGCTTTTAAAAAATAAGGCAAAATTTATATGATAAGAAAAAGCTTATCTGAAATCAAAGCTCTATTACTACCTTTATTTCAGTTTTACCTGCACATAATTTTTCATTGTTTAATTCAAACTCTACATACATATTTTATATATATTTAATTTTCCACATTATGTTATCATTTCATATACTGTCTACATACTGTTCAATGCATATGACATTTTCTGTTTTGGAAAATTTCCCAGAAGAATTGCAGAAGGAAAGAAATAAGTGAAAGATTGTGCTTATTTCATAACTTGATGAATACTACAATGTGATTTCCAAATGGAAATGTATACTGTCACAAATATTTTTTAAAAAGAAAAAGATTAATAGTTTAACCCCTCCCTTATTTACATTTGATATTTTCTTAATGATTAATGTTGCTGCTCTACTTTGAATATATTTATTTTAGAAGTTAAATATTTTCTTTTCCTACTTAATTCTTTAATGTTCATTATTTGTTCACTTTTACCTCCCCCTAGATAATCTCATCTATTCCTATGGCTTCATATACTATTTCTGTGTAGACTCCGAAATTTCCTCTGTTCTCCAGACCGATAGCCAACCACTTGACACCTTCATTTGGATGTGTTACAGGCATTTCAAGCTTAAAATGTCTAAAACATAGTTTCTTCTGTCCTCATCTTTCACCTCTTTTCCACCATCTACTTCAATAAATACAGCCCCTATTTTCATTTTATAGTTATTTTTCACTTTTTAAATTAAACATTAAATTTCATTTAGAATATTAAATTGAAAACATTAATTTTTATATCAACAATCTAAATTTTTAAATACATTTTTTCACTAATCAGAATTAAGAACTGTGAACATATGTCTTATTATATATGCCTTGAAGGAGCTGGGCTAAAAAGAGTGGATTTAAAATAATGAAAATAATAATGATGATGATTATAAAAGAGCTTTTTGATAATTTGACATGTGGACAATAATGACAAATAGGCCTTCCATAAATATAACCTCAGTTTAGTAGAATCTGGTTTAATAAGCATTAAGAAGACAATACCCCATATTATTTTCATTTTTAAATAATAGACTGCCCTGTAATAATCATTTACAGCCTTCAGTTTCTTCATAGTTATTTAGCATCTAGTGTTTTCTTTTTTGATACAATTATATCTAGAGTGCTTATCTCAACATAACAGGAATTAGTTTGAAGTGCTTCTATCTCTTCCTCCTTCTTGCCTGGAAAGGATAGATTTTTTTCCTATTTTACCTATTCTTAAGTATATCCCTCTCTAGGATGTAATGTGATATATCTTTAAAATATGTAGCAGGCACCAAAAGAAAAAAAATATTTTTTTAATAATGCTTCAGGGGAAAAGTGAAATAGTATGCAAAGTAGAAAAATAAGTAAGTTAAATTTTTGCCTTTAAAAATTTTGAAGAAGTTGTTTCTCCTCTGCCATCTTCCAAAGGAGCACAAGAAAAAAAAAAAAGATATACTGCCTGTCATTCTCTGTCATGTCTTGAGCCAGAGGGAAACAAAGTATGGGCCCTTTGAAAAAAGATGTATAATGAAGTACAATCTCCACAAATTTTCTAAAGGCATATATCAGTTATTTTGAGTTAAAAATGCAATTGCTTGAAGTAAGACAAAGGGTGGGAGTTAATGGTACCAGTTGCAATAGTGATTATGAGTCTGTAGAAACTATCATTTAGGCCATTGTATTAATTGATCCAGTTCATCATTCAGTCAAGTAAACAATAATATATTTGTATTCTAGACCTTTAGAACTAATCTGACCACATTTTTATGGCTAAAGAAGCCTAGCCACAAGCTTAATGAGTAAGAAACTATAAAATAATTAGGAAAAAGATATCAATGAAAATTTAGGAAGAAGGCATATAATACTTATTTAATTATGATAATGTTATTGGATTTTTAAATGACCATAAATCAGTGAATGTTATTGATTTCAGTAGTTTTGTAACAAGATTAAAATATATGTACATTTATCTTTTTGTACATTTCAATGTTCACAATATAATATTTCAATTTTAGATTTTAAAGATCATAAAATAAAGAAGGTGCTCTTGTTTTAAGAATCCAAAGTCAGATATTTTAAACACACACACACACACACACACATGCATAACTGTGTGGCCATGATGAACTCTTTCAAATAGTTTATTATTTAGTTCTTATACAAATCAATTATTTGTTGTTTTTTTTTTTTATCAGTTATCCAATCAGCAACTTCAGCCAGGTGCAAATAGGCAATGCAAGTGTGAAATTAAATGAGACACTGGCTGTCAGGAAGATACAGTTTTGTAAGAGATATAAATGTCTGTTGTACTAAAGTTGGCATAGGATAAGTAACATAGTAAGAAATGCAGAAAAATACTTTGACATTTCTGGTCTTGGTTTTAGGAAACCAAGTTTGAGTTTACAAAGTATGTTGCATTTGAACTGTTCTTGCAAAACATATAAGATTTCAGCAGGTAAAAATATATGACTTTTGAAGAGAACAGTGTGGGGACATAGGTAGCCTTTAAGCCATTTGGAACAAATGAAAGAATAAAGGAATTGACATAGAAATCCAGTTAATACAGAATATATTCAGGAACTCTAATAGGTAACATTTGAATTTAGCATGGACACTAGTCATGAAAGCAGAAGCTGGGAAGACAAGTTGGGAACGGGACATGAGAATTTTGAATGTCTGCATAAGGAGTCTGCATTATTCAGTGGGAAGTTTATGGAGGGGAACCCTTTGAAGTGTTTTGAATAGGGTTTTCTCATAATGCTAAAATACAAACTCCTCATCTACAGTCTTATCAAGTTTTCTTAATTTATAGATAATGATGAAACTGAAGTGATTTGAGCCAGGGTGAAGACCTCTTGTCTATTAACTACCAATCTATAGTCTTTGTATTATACCACACTGTACTTTAGATAAGATAAATAAGTAGGACTGGGCAAGAAGCACTTCAGAGAGGAAAAAGAAATCACCAGTACATAACAGATTGTACAGATCTAGGGAGCAAGAGAAGTCACAGATGGCTCCCAGATTTAAAACCTGAGTTGGTGGTAGGTGGAAGGTAAAGATATGTGAGAAAAGGCAGTGGCATTTTATGATAGATACTAGATACTCCTATGAAAGTGGTTCTGCCTTTGATTTGGTTATCAAAAGTAAATAGATTATAAACAGATTAGTAGAGATTTAGAAGAGCTACTTTTTAAAATTCTGTCTGAATGTTTGTATTCATGTAACTGTGTTGTACATATTTTGTCAAATCAGTGCACGTAGGACAGCAGTTATTGATGTATTTGAAGTCTATAATCAAAAGAAAAGATCCCATTCTTTCAATTTGGCTTGTTCAATAATTCAACATAGATCCCGTAAATGACACGTGAACCTCCACTGGGCACTACTAATTGAAGCCTCAGTAGCCTAAGTCGTGATACATTAGGGAAGTGAAAGACAATTATCCTGTTAGATTATGTAGAGTAGATCTTAGTAAAAGGTACCTTAAGTAATCCACTTGTCTTTCCTTAACAGAGCTATGATTATCTTGACTATTAAGCTTTGAGATACAATAAAATGTCTGTATTTTTTGATAGGCAAATAATACATGATATAACAAAAACATAAAAAATATTTTCAAAGATACTATTTGGTCAGTTACAAATTACAGAAATCCACCTCAAAGTGACTTAAACAAAAAGGGGAATTGTATTTACTTTGTGCTGGATTTAGACATGATTAGATGCAGATACCAAAATACTATGAGAAATATTTCTCTCTTCTTTTCTGGAGCCTCCTTTTTATCTTAGTTAACTTTATTTTCAGTTAGGTTCTTCCTCGTCACATATGATGGCAAGATAGCTGCTAGCAATGCCAGGATGGCGTTATGTTAGGTTTTAAGAGCACAAATACCTCTCTGTCAACAACTTTACCAAATTCTCAGGCTGTTAATGGACCATCCTGTGTCATGTGATTACCCCAAAACAGTTAACTGCCAAGGGTGTGGAGACAGTGATAGGTCAGACCTGGGTCATGCTTCCTCTCCTAGAGGCACTGGAAGATCGTTAGCCTTACCTGAGGCACATACTTTAAGAATTAGAAAGGGTGTCACCCTAAGGAAAACTGAGACACTGTGGTAGAAGAGAAATTGGATACCAGCTGAATGAGTGAGTAAGTGAGTAAAATAACTCACTCATTGATAGGAAGTACTTTATAAATGTAAGGTCATACATATGTGGTAAATAATATGGCAGCCCTAAGTAAAATATTAATTGAGAGATCCCAAATTATAATGAAACTTGTTTTACATCAATTTTAAGGTATGATTTTATGAAATAACAATATTTTTCTGCCATGATGATGAAGAAGTATGATGCCTACAGACACTCATATTCCTTTGTAGCTGATTAAGACCATAAGCAGTTAGAATTCTCATTTGGTAAGGAATAAATTTGTTTGTCTTAATATTAATTTTCAATCAAAACCATATCAATATTGAAACCTACTTATTTGATATTTTTAATACTTGCATAAAATGCTTATAGAAGTTCTTTTGTGATTGCAGATAGTCACTTCATTGCTTTTTTTTCCTGAAAAACAGTTAATGACAGCCTAATTAGTATGGTTATATTGTCAATCTTATGTTTATTTGATATAACAAATAAGTATAAATCTTAAATGAGGAAAATTTAAAGATTTGTTTACTTTAAAAATGACATTATTTAAGCAGATCACCACTACTAAAATGGATTTAGATTTGAGACTTGAACTTGCCAATACAGAAATAACAGTGATCAAGTTTATGGGAATGTTTGATTGTGAAAAACAGTATACGGATAGACATTTAGGTAAGTGTAGTCACCATCTCTCAAGGATTTTCTTACCTACCCCTCTCCTTCCAGTTAAGCTTTGTGTCTCCTTTATTCCCTTATATACTTGTGCACGAGCACTTTTAAGACTTTACAGCACTGATACATTTACACATCCATTTTCTACAACTAATCTATAAGCTCTTTAAAGGCAGGAACAATGCCATATATATGCTTTATCTCAAGCTCCCAAATACAGGGCCAGGGCTTCTCAGTAAGTATTCATAAATGATTGGGTGGATGATAGCAAATATAGATCATAGCTCTGAATGTAAAACCAATTTATAACTGTCAAAAACATATCTGATTTAGTTGTATACATGTTACACCAAATAACTTGTATGCTATTTAAGATCCAGTTTTTTTCTCTCAATTCTTTAGAAATAATATGTGCATTTATGTCAGTCAATGCATTAACAGACTTCACCAATGAAAATGAATCCATACATACAATTAAAAATTGCTATTTATCATTTCAGGGAGAATGCAAACACTATCAATGCATAGGCTTTTTCTTTGGTTAATACCGTATGCCTAAATTTAAGAAGTAAAAGCACAATGCACACCATCCAAAGGATGGACATACTTGTAACTCAGACTTGGGGGGGGGGAAGAGGCAAGGGCAACATACATAACCTAAACATCTGTACCCCCGTAATATGCTGAAATAAAAAAAAGAAAAAAGAAAAAGAAATAAAAGCAAATAGACTATCTCACATAATTCTCTATGTTCCTTTTCTATTTTTTTTCTACCAACATTCATTTGCCAACCATCTCCAAGTTTCCACATTAGTGTTTCATTTTGTCTCAACTCTGGCCTGATACATAAAGTGTAAATATAACATTACTCTCATTGTGATATTATGCATATGAATTCATTTTTCTTTTTGTCTCAACTTTTCAGAGGATCTGTTTCCTGTCTATGTCCATATTAGAATAATATTAAGTATGCAAATAGATATGGATATATTTTTTAATTCTTCAGAGAAAAATGTAAATCAAAGAGGATTTTCATGTCCTTTTTTTTGTCGAAAGCAAAATTTGGGTGACATACTCCTTGTCTAGGCTATTGAGTATTTGCATTTATTAAATTTGGAACTGAATCACTTTTTATATTTATATTTTCTTTAATTTTCTAAAGTCAGTAGTCTTATACAGAATAGCCTATTATACATCTAAGATTAGGAAATGACATATATTATAAATACTAAGATGCAAGCATTAGTGTCTGCTCTTAAATCATAAGATAAATCATGGACAAATTAATCATGCCAACAAAATTTAATGGCCACATCACTACCGCTATTTAATAAAACAGCAATTATATAATCTGTTATGGAATTAGAGTTTAGAAAAACAGCAGTTGACAGATTGTTTTATATAAGATTATTTCAAATTGTTAAAACTAAAATCCAGAGGATAGTACTAACTATGTAAAAACATCTTTAATATAAAAGTAGATAATATATTATAATTCTTCAGTTTGCAAAGATACAGGTTTTTTGGAGGGTGTTTACTCTTATAAAATAACACAGTTTCTAAACTATATATTTAAAAATTTTGAGTATTGAAAAGAAAAATGATTAAAAGAAAAAATTTTTTAAAAAGACAAGCTGATGTTTAGCAATTTAAGTGTCATGCTCACATTTGCAAGTTCTTTTGAATATCAGTCCCAGAATCAAAAATAAAAACCTGTAGATGCAGTAAATATAATGTGAGATTGATATGCAGTATAGTAGAAATTAATATCAGCTTCACACATATCGTAGAAGCTTAGGATGATTTTATAGTGGATGTTATATTTCATTATCTTTTATTATCAGCCTATAGAATGGTTCCTATAATTAACCTTTGCGTGCTATTCTATTCCTAGGTTATCCTGCAGGTAATCACTACATGGAACAAAACAGTGATATTGGTGATATTGGAGTTTAAAGTAATTTAAGAGGCACTCTTCTGAAAGTCTTGATTGATTAATATATTTTTCTTCATAAAAATAATGTTAAAGCACGACACTTTGCTAGTACATAATGTTTTCAACAATATTTTGTTGTACAAAAGTTCTAATTTCAAAAAGAAACATTTATTTATAAAATATAATCATATTTAACATTCAGATATATAAATCCTTAAAAGTAAATTTTCTCAATATTTTACATGCACAAAATAAAATGTAAGAATAATTCTGATTCATCTTTATAATTCATATAGGATGTAATCATGGTTTAACTTTCTAATTATAATAGGGTAGCTTTTCAGACAGTTTTCCACCTAAAATAAATGTGTGGACAAAATTAACAAATGTTAAAAAAAAAATACTTCTCAGTCTACTTCTTTAAACTGAATGTACTTAATCATGGAACATAAGGGATATATTTGACATTCCTAACAAGCATTTCTAGAAAATTTAAATTACCTCATGAAATAAAATGATTATGTGAATAAATTGGAATAAGCAAAATTAAAATTCTACCATCGCTATAAAGTATGTGTGTGGAAAGAAAATGAAGTGTGTACGTCCGTGTAATATGTATAAATATATTTACATGACCCATTTTAGAACTTGCATTTATACTTTCACTGCTTGCTACCTTCCTGAGCAAAATTGCCAAAAATGCATGGCTGTATTTCTTTAAAATATTCTAATTCAAATCTGTGTTTTAAAGATAGCATTAGCGGTGCTTGCTAAAAATTAGCTAAGGAATACCTCATAGACTGTCTCAACTAAACAACTAAATGTCCTGCTCAAAGTTTAACAAGTGATTTTAGTTTGCCCATTTTGATATCTGGAACAAGGGAAGCAATTATTTCAGTGCTTTGTCAGTGACTCAACAATCACAGGTTTTGATATACCCAATGAGCCATAAAACATTGTAATACTTATCATTGCGCTACCAAAATAGAATTTTAAATGTTAATATCTATATTTCAATTTTAGAGGTTATGGAAAATAATATGAATTTGATACTTCTTATATAGTATTTGATTGTGATTAAATAAATCAAAATATGCTGTTTTTGTGGCTGAATGTTTCAATAAAAATTAACAAAAATGCCTATACTTTATATGGTCACATTGGATAATTGTTAAGTATTCATGTTACTGCAGTAATTTTTCAGTATTCTTTGAAAATTAGGTAGTATCATTTGATAAGATGATCATAAACCCTGTTTTTTAAAATCTAGCTATAACTGCCACAAAAAGAAAATTATCTACCTAATCAAACTAGTTATTTTATAAATGTATATAGAATGTAATATAGTTCTCAAATAGCCTTAATCTACCCAAAACCATTGAAAAATTTAAATCACTAATTATTTAGAAATCATTTATTATTTTTATGAAGTTTTATGTTGTATGTCAGTTTAGTTGAAAATACTAGTAATTTTTATTGACCTTTATCTCTGAAAACATTAGTCATGAAACAAGTAAGTTATTTGTGGATAACACAAAATTTACTAGGTGATAAGGAACATGAAATTAATGTCTTGAAGGGACCCAACCTGAACTTTTATTAACTTTGCTTTATATTCTTGCGCTCTTTGTTTTTATATGTTTTAGAGCAAAAGATTTTTTTAAAGCTACAATAGGTGAAGAAGAATCATCAACAGCATTGTGATTTTTGGAGCTATATATAAATGTTGCCATTGATGTATAGTTATGATATCTTCTTTTTTAATACACTAATCTCTTATAACTTCTATTGCAAAATGCACAGTGACTCAAGGAAAAATTTTATTTAATAATTTTGACCGAAAATTGATTTTTCCTTTGAAAATTCTAATTTTACAAGATATTTGTATTAAAATGTGATAAAAGCCACTCTAAAGTTACAATATTTCTGTCTTTCATGAATTCTGTTTAAACTAATTTTGAATTTATTGTCTTTTCTAGGATAGCAAAGTAATATAATGTATGTGCATACAACAGAAGTATTATTTATACGTATTTTTTTTAATTACAGGTAAAGATTATAGTTCCCAACAGCACAGCAGGTCTGATAATAGGGAAGGGAGGTGCTACTGTGAAGGCTATAATGGAGCAG
>CAUYSK010052945.1:65000-86523 GCA_963575035.1 Avahi laniger
AGTCTTATAAATTTAATGTACACACTTTATTTAAATGAAGCAAACAGCCATATAAAATTGCACATGATTAGAAAACAGGATGAACTCATCTTGCCTCCTGCTTGGTTTCTCATAAACATGAATACATAATATTGTTATGCACTGTTGTTCATAGATGTCTTTTTACATAAAGGGTAAGTATCATATTACTTTAACAGATTATTTTTTGAATTCTGCATGTTATTTTTGTTTCATCAGATATGTGCCCCAATTAAATAACATTTTTTCAGGAAATGAAAGTATTAGAAAATTTGTCATGTTAACTTTGAAAAAATTGAAGTATAGTACATATTACTAGATAGGATGTCATTCCACTGGTCTATATAAACAACAGAAAAAGCCACTGTTCTTGAAAATTGAAGTATTACCTTGTATAATTAATAAAGTACATCAAATCAGATTTGTAAATAAAATATTGTTTAAATCTAAAGTATTCAATATTTTGATTAGATTATTTTTTTAAGGAAAAATATTTAACGTGTATGTGCTGAATTTTTTTTTAATAGTTTTTTATAATTGCAATGGAAAGGCAATTGTCTCATTATAAGTGGTACAGAAGCCAATACTTGGGTTACCATAGATATATAAACAAGTAAAAACTGTGGAACAAGTTTTAAGCTCATTTTGGAAAAAAACCAGTTCTGTAGAAATGCATATTTGTATTTGTTTCTCTAATAAATCTGCAAATAGCTTTAAACACAAATTAGTTTTAATTATTTAAATTATGAGTTCTGTTAAGTAATTTAACACTTGTTTTGCCTTACACTTTGTGAAAACATTGTCTCATGGAAATGAATAGAGGCTTATGTGGAAATCAAGGTAGGTCTGCATTATTCCAAAAGGTCAGGTATTTAGCATTTAAGTATGTGTATCTCTATGAAATTATTAAAGAATTTTTTATGAAAAACACTCTCCCCCTACAAAAAGCGCATCACTTTAGCCACTGCCCCAAACAATAAAGGACCAGTCTGCATCTGCTTTAATTCAGTATCAAAAGAGCAGCAAATAAAGTGAAATGATATGTTCAAACGGTTGACAAGCAAAAGATTATTTGATACAGGTAATCAGCTTCTTTACATATAGCAATGAAGGAATATAGACTTTTCTGAACCACAGTATCTCAATCTTACTTAATGTGATTTACACCATATGATTAGAATTTTCTCTAAAAATACATATATTTTCCTTGAATTGTGACTTTATACCAATGCACGTTGAAATTGTTTTGGGATAACACAGTGATCTATTTTTGTTGTTAGTGTAGAGTCTCCATTTCATAAAAATTGCTTTGTAGATAATACATACACTAGAATAAATACTGATGTGCACATATATATATATTTTTTTCTGGTCATTCTGCTATAGCGGAGATGCTAATTCTTTGATTAAATATTCCAATCCTATTGAACTATGAAGAGCATTCAAATTATAATGAAGTCTTTGGATTTGCAATTTTTTCAATTGCAAAATAGTTGGGGGGATCCGGCTTATTCAAACTTTAAGCAATTTCTAAAAGTGTACTTCACTGACTGATCCAATTTTACAGGTTTTGATCAATAACAAAGATACTGTGTTTCTTGACAGTATTTTAGATAGTGGGTAATCATATCACTTTATTTTTTAAAGGAATTTCTGTACCCTAAATTTCAAAAACAATGACTTCTCAAAATTTCCACACATTTAATATTATATCATTTTTCTAAATATTATGACAGGTCAAGTCCTTAGTAGATGAAGTAATGAAGTAAACTATTTTGATATGCTTAACAAAATATCTTGGATAGACTTGATAATTTTATAGTATTTCCATATTTTATATTGTCTATTTTCGGAAATAAATGTTGGAAAAGGCTCCAATTAGAGAGGAAGCCTGTAGACTTATAGTTAGATCAATTCATGCTGAAATTGTATTGTAAAATAAACCATACTTTTAAGGTTTAAAGCCTAGACAAGAATCAATTGTAATTTTTAAACATTTGTATAATACAAATTAGCATATTTTTAAAAGTAAAAAGAAAATCAAGCAAGCCGTTTTGAAATTAGTAAAAACCTAGCCATCATATCATCATATTTCCCTGGAGTGTCTTAGGAAAAACATTTTCCAGTCAGTCTCCTACAGAATATATTTCATGGGGTTCAAGTGTCTAATCAGCATTGTTCAAACAAGGAGATACAATTCTTAGAGATCTCTAACATGTCTATCTTGCATCAGGATTATGGGTGGATTTTTTTGGTTTGTTTTTGTTTTTGGAGAGAGAGGGTAGAGGCAATTTTCAGGACCGTTTGCATTCAGATAACCGCTGGTTGTGTAGAAAGTGATTTGGAAGGCAAAATACTCAATTAACTTGTTTCAATTATAAGATTTTCTCATAATTGTGCCAGTAGAGGGAAAATTCTGAGGTTGAACTTCCTGTGAAGATTGACTTTATGACTTCCAAAAAAAATGTTACTTATATATGCACTACAAAGGCTTAATCTAAATAAGAGAACTTTTAAAAATTCATTTTTATTTATAAAACTGATTTTTATACATTCTAGCAGATAGCTAAGTAGAATCATTGTCCATTATCTTAAGAACATGCTTATAATTTCAAAGCTTTAAATACTTGCCAATGCAGCTATTTCTTATTCTCAGTGAACTTTTAAAATCTTTTTTTTTTTTTTTGAAAAGGTTTTCTTGTAGTCTGTCCTATTTAGGACCGATTTCATTTACGACCATTTAATGGAACAGCTTAAAAATATACCCATTATTTCTTTTAGTTGGCATATCAATTTTTTGTTTTATACATCAGTTTTTATTTATTGTAAAATTGTTTTTCCCTACATATTGAAGATATCTTAAGATTTTATAGACTGATGATGATGGATTTTCTCTTTTTTTAACATTCTGGAAAGAATTCTATATACTGATGGATCCAGTAATCATCAGCATGATAAAAAAAACATGTACAAACTTTTGATCTGTTTGGCATTAATTTTTATGTGGATTTCTTCATTGCGAACAAAATTAGATATTCTAAATGTCTAGCTTGGCCAAAAAAGGAAAAAAGACAGTACAAGAAGGCAAAGCCCTTGAAAATCAGTCTTTCAAAGAGTGACAGGATAACCAAATCAGAGACCGAAGCCAACCAGGATACTTCATTATGAGCCCTTGACCTTGTGTGAGCATACAGAGGTTGATGACAATATAACATTATCTCTGATGTGCATTTTTATGTTTTGTGAGTTTGTCATATTTTAAATATTATTTTCAAATCAATACTATCATTAGTGTGTCTCCTGTAGGGATAACCCAAGTTGTACACTAATTTAAGTACCAATAAAGTGGCATGTAAAATGCAATGATATTATAAAAACATGTGATTAAATTATGCTGCTAATTCTACTCTGATATCTTCTTTACACACACTTTTATTACTTTATTTTTCATTCAAACTTGCATCACTTTCCATCATGACATTAAATAAGGAAGGGACTTTCACCAATTTTTAAATTTTAAGCATATGGCACAAAATTGGTAATTAAAAATGCAAATACAAAATCCCTATTTTTCTGAAGAGTAAGCCTTAAAATTCAATTTGAGGTCATGTATTCTATGTATGTACTAATTCTAATTTTGAACTGAGAGTAAATTATTTTCACCAACAATAGTAATGTCATCACTAGTCTGTGGTAAAAACAGACCAGTATAATTAAGCCTAACATACCTCTTTTTATATCACTTCAAATATTTGGGAAAAGCAAAGTTACTGTGTTATGCATTACGATATTTTTCTTCTCATTAACATAAACTTTGTTGCCATTAACCTTAAGTATATTTAAAAAGTTAAAACTTCTAAAATGTTTGTAAGGATTTTTAAGTACAAAAGTAGATAAATTTTCTCTCAAGTATTATTAGGAAAAGTATTTTCACAAATAATTCCCCAACATGGGATGAGAGTAAACTAATATCGTCTGCTACCATATGCGGAATGCATTTTTATTCAGTATTTAATTTTCACAATATTATCAGGTATAGATATTAATTTCATCCCTATTTTACGGAAAATGAAATGCAACTGTGTCTCAAGCCACTGAGATAAAATTAATACATTGAGGATTTATCTCACTTTACCAAGAATAAAGATTTCTAATTTATGAATTAAAATGATAAAAACCGCATTAGAATATTTTTAAATAGCAGGCAACTTTAATGTAAGTTAAGTGGTTTTGTTTCTAAAAAGTTGAAATAGTCTGAAAGTTTCAGAATCATAGCTATCATAATAGCAAAATATGCTAGTAAGCATGCAGCCATTTAAATTGTACCTCTAGTCCTGTCACAGTGCCTGTTGCCTCTTGAGAGATACCTTGTAAAGTGAAGAAATAAAACCATAACCTGTATGAGCACTGAAACTTTTATGGAAACAAACATGTTCAAGCAATTGGAATAACATGGTAAGGATATGCAGAATTACTTAAAATATTAATAAATGTTGATTTCACCTGACCAATGTGTTAGTTGTGTGGCCCTAGAGAAAATTCATTTTACCTCATTTTGAGTGCTCACAACGTGCAGTATATTACAGGATTCAAAGCTATTTACAAGTCCAATTATTGTTCAACTTTGATCTTAGATATTAATAAGAAAAGTTTTGTCAATAGTTTGCCTTTGATATAAAAAAATATGCATTTTTCTCAAACTATCCAAGAATGTACATGATAGGAATCAAATGGTGGAAAGTTAGATAATATTTATATGAACAGTGTATCTTGCAAACCTGTGAAAAATAAAAATGCATTAATCATGCATATTCAGAAAGTGCTTAGAATTTATTTAAGTATATATATTAAAACCAAAGTATAAATAATACACATCAATCTTAAATTGAATGAAGAGAATACATTTGAAAAAAATAAGTGCTCTCATAGAGAGGTTATATGATATAGGGTACTAATAAATACATTGTTTCTTGACAATTCTGTTGGGAATCTAAATTTTAAAGCATTCATAAGAGAGATTTGAATTTTTTTTAAATTCATTAAATCCTTAAGTGTGCTAAATTATAAAAATTTTTATATAAAAACAATTATCAAAATATGATTGTGTTCTTAAAAATCAAAAGTTTATAAAAAGTTAAGAAATTACATTTTATGAGAGACCAATTTTAAAATATAGATAAGAACTAAAGGAAATTTTTTAAAATTGTGCAATACTAATTCTTTGTCTATCAATTGTTTTAATTTTTTTTCTGAGAGGCAGGAAAATAAAGATATGGGCAATCTCTACATCTGACAGAAACTAATCATTATATAGTTTGTAGAGGTATTTTTTCAGTCTCCTAGTGATGAAACACTCTGTTTATATATTTCATCTTTCCTCATTTATTTCATTATCAAAATAGTTGTAAGAATCAAATTAACTGTCATATCCAATTTTATCATCACGTTTAACATATTCAGAGATTATGTCTTTGTAGAATATAACACTTAAGTTCCAAAAGTGTCTCAATCATTTTAGAGCGATTATTTGGATCACAAATTCCCCATACTTTTTTTAATGTCCAAAATTATATTATTAAAGGGAAAAAATATTTCCTATTCTTTCATCAATTTATACTATTTTCTAATTGGGAATTAGTGTTTGCATATTCTCTGTTAATAATATATCCATCTTTGTTTTTATAGGTCTTCAGGAAAAGCAAAAGTAAATAATCACTGAAAATCTTTGTATATCCTGTTTACCTTACACTTTAGAGTGATAGCAAAAATTTTAGAATTATTGTGACCATTCCATTGTAGGAGAATTATTCTTTTCTCTAAAATAATAATTATCAATCAATAGAATGTCCTAGCAGGAAAAAATACAATTATTTTAATCTCAAGTGTGTTAAAATAATTTCCTGTGCCCTGTTCTCCAAATGAAGAAAGATATAAATCATTTGATTTTATTGGATTTTTCAGAGTTTTATTCTACCCTAAGGCACAGTCTAGGCAAGAAATATATTATGTCTAGCCTAAAATGGATTGAAGTTAATTCTCTAAAATAAGTGATACCCAAAATGATACATGATAAGAACTCAACAGTTATAGATGTGATTTCTATAATCTCAAAATATTAACAAAAGCAATAAATGTCATGGTTCTTATTTTCATAATTAAAAAAAGAAAATGTGTGACTTCCCTAAAGAAGTTATGTTTCTTGTCAGAAATTTTAACTAGAGAATATCAGCTAGAAAGCATAAGTTCCACAGACCCAGCATGATATAGAGAAAAAGTGAGTCTTGAAGTAGACAAATCTGGATTTGAATCTCAGTCTGACTCGATAATGAATATTTTGTAGACTCAAACACCCTGTACAGAATATGGGGATCACAATTACCTCTGCATATAAGGATTAAAAGAGATATAATTTGTTTTAAGTATACCTAAATTTAAGTACCTAAAGTCAACCTCAAGGGGGGAAGAGGTTTTTCAATAAATATCAATTGCCTCTAAAAATTAAGGGAAACAAACATAAAGTATATTGAACAAGAGCCTAGTAACATTTGTGAATGCATTTTATAAAATATATGAGATAATGGAACCTAAGATAAAACCTTAAATTTGAAAAAATGATGTCCCATAGAGAAATGTCTGCATATAAATACAAACACAAGATAGGCATTAAATATTTTGTCATACCCATTTATCTATTACAGTTCCGTATGGGTGCTCCTATAAAGTTATTATAACAGATTTTATTAAGTAACCAATAGAACTCATATCACTCAAAACAAATGACAATTCCCTGAATTAGTTGAAGAATATAAATAAATAATATAAAGATATGTGGTTACTTCAATAGTGGTTTATTAATTTATAAAATCAAAATTCTAATTACAGGTACGAGAGAATGTTTGTGAATGCTCAAGGAAAACATTTTTTAAATATGTTTTCCTGTGTCCATAAACTTCAATGAATAAAGGAGGAAAAATGAAAACTTCTAATATGCTAAAGATTAATAACAGAAAAACTTGCAATTAATTAAAAGATCTACTAAAATTAGGTGAACATCTGGCAATTAATTACTTTTATTTGTGACAATAAGTTCAGTGAACTGGCAAGAAGTTCACCAGATTGCCCATTAACTAGTCATATTTCAATTTAAATCTTTCATAAACCCTTCGGAAAAAAACCCTGTTTTGTCACATAAATGAAAGAATAAATAATAAAGAACTCAAAATTCATTGATAGTTGCACTATGTTAAATATTAATAAAAACTAATATCTTAGCAATTTGTTCTTAAGTTCTTAGTGTTTTATATTTCGAATAAATAATTTTCCTATAAACTCATTTTTAGCAAAGTTAGCATATAATACAAGTTTTTAAAACACCACAGAATTTTACATTTAAAAAGTCTAGTGCACATGCTTTATTAAAAGAAAAAGGAAATTTTATTTGAATATTTTAAAGGTAATAAATATATACTTCTAAGAAAGAACACTTGAAAACCAATGAAAAGATTTCGAAGTATGTCTGTATTTCTTAAATGAAGAATAGCAGGATAGCAGATGAATATTCTCATCATTAAAGGGTTGTAAATAATCAAAGATAAGTTTACCCAATAAGAAAAATGAGAGAGGAAATTTTGACAGTCTCTGTAGGGTACATTTTCTGAAATAAAGTTAGCTACACTGCATTCCAGAGTATATTTGCTGCTTCCATGACTAATTTAAGGTTTAAATAAATAATTGAGCAGATTCCAACGCTTTTACAGTATGATTATAATTGGACCTTGAAGTTTTCAAAGTGCTTTGACACAGCAACAGTTTTTTCTTTTTTTCTTCACAACAACCAATATCCAATTTAAAGTTCTTTCCTTAAACCATGATAATGATTTACCCAATTTCAATATTAAGAAAAAAGACAAGGCAGACCTAACTGTTTACTCATCCACACTGTGGTGTTAGCTCTTGGTCAGTTAAATACCTCATGTTAGAATAAAAAAGTTGTGATTAGGGTTTCTTCACCAGGATAAAAACAGAAAATGAAAGGTAACTCAGATGATCTCACAGGAAAGACTGGCACTTCAGTTAATATCTAGTGGGCCTATGAGTCCTCAAACTGTTCATGATAGCTACTGGTTCTGAGATATTTAAAACTTTAACGAGAATATATTTTTAAAACACACATTCACCTACCTAATTGAACAATCAATACCTTGGCTGAAACTGACTCTGAAGTTTAGCTCCCATATTTCACTCAGAAGCAATCAACAAATCATGAGTATGGGGCAAAATTTTAAAACAGGTTCAGGGCTCTTTTCTGCTAAAATATGTTTAATGTTATTATGGGAAAATATATTACTAGTTTCGCAGAAATTCGATTACAACAAAATCTTACATGATCTGAAGAAGGTTTTTAAAGGAATGCAAAATGGAAACTCAACTGCTTTTTCATTCTGGGCAATACTTACTCATGTAAAGGATGTATTTAAGCAATATATAGAGGTTAATCAAAATGAAGTTCAGTGTACACAAGCGCCTCACACTCTAGGATAAGAGTATATTTGCTGCCATTAAAATGTTGTCTACGATCAGCTATAATAGAGAAAGCAAATATTAGAAACACAGGGAAAGGACAAAATGTATATTCAAACATAAGCTAAGACATTATTAATAACTGTTGATGTTTGAAAGCAACAGAATTTTAATAATTGAGTAATTTTTCATTGTCATTAAATTGAAATGTTAGCAATAGTAATCTCAGAAAATTTTGCTTGCTATGATCTTGAAAGCATTAAATTGAACATTGTGATTAATGTTTGAAATATACAATTTTTCAAATAGTAAGAAAGGTTTTCTGAATTTAAAAGAAAAGCAAATGAAGATGCAGTTAATAGAGGGGGAAAGGAAATGAATCATGCTCAAGTTGAACTATGAAATATAGTTTATTTGTGCTTATTACTATTTCTGGTGTGTAATAAGCAGTGGTAATCATTTTAATCATTTTTGATAGACAATTATATTCATCAAGAAGACAGAATAAGAAAATGAATATTCTACAACCTAAATATTTAAAATCAACAGCTTAAAATTATTTCTTAATAGCATGAATTTTAATATAGTGACCAATCCTTGTTATCATTACCAACAAATACAGTTTTAGTTTCAAAACCTGAATTATTAATATAATATGGAATTCTAAATAGTCTATAATAAATACAGCAAAGATAAATTACAGGTAGTGATCTTAAATAAAGGAAGGCTTATTTTATCAGGATTGATCAATAGTCTATAGACTTCATCAAATGTCATAGGATTATTATAAAGTATATTTTTTAAGAACTGGGCAAGCATGGTGGCTCATGCCTGTAATTCTAGCACTTTGGGAGGCCAAGACAGGAGGATTACTTAAAGCCAGGAGTTTGAGACCAGCCTGGGAAACATAGTGAGACCCTGTCTCTACAAAAAAAATTAAAAATTAGCTGTAGATGGTGCCACGCACCTGTAGTCCTAGCTACTCAGAAGGCTGAGGCAAGATCACTTGAGCCTAGGTTCAAGGTTGCAGTGAACTATGATCACAGTGAACTCCAGCCTAGGTGACAGAGTGAGATCCTGTCTCTAAAAAACAAATAAAAAAAGTTGTGTGTGTGTGTGTGTATGTATATATATATATATATACACACACACACACACACATATATATTTTAAGAACTAATTTTGAAGCGGGAAAAAAAACATAGATTTTTTTTAACTCTACTGAAGTTTTAACCATGATTTAAAAGGGAGAAGGGAGTGATTTTGATGTTTTTGAAGGAAATTCTTTATTTGTGATTCAAAATCCTTTTCTGTCTTGGTCTTTGGGTGTTTGATACAGAAATTCTCAATATAAGGTTTAGAGACACTTTGACTCATCAGAGATATATTTTTTATATGTAAGGTTTAGGAGGTTAGTATCATTTATATCCAAGATCTACATTTCCTGGTTCAATTAGTGAAACTGTTTTGTTGTTATTTGCCAAATATATTAATATGTCAAGTCTATTACTATACAGCACAGGGAAACTCTTTTGTTATATTAATAAAAGAGTAAAGCTATAGCACAGAAATGTGTGTAAATAAAATGACCCAACCTTATTTTTCTTGCTGTCTAGTTTTCTGACTTCTCTGAAAATGATGTGAACATTTCATAGGGAAAATTATATACACATGCGCAATATGAAATATGAGCCAGGCCTATTGCGAGAAACAGCAGCTCTGCACTGTGGGCAGTGAGAAACTTGAATATTGTTCTGCAGGATACATAGAACAAAGATGAAAATGACAATATCAATTTACATTTTCATTTTGCTATACTGCAAAGTTCAAAACATTTTCAAGTAGTTGTCTGATTTTTCATAACACCCATTTAAAGCAGCGAAATGCTCTTAAACTCAGTAATATGGAATTTTCAAATATACAACACATCATAGATCTTTTCTACATTAAGCAAAAATGAATATCATACTTTTAAAATTTATCCCATAAATTTGGTCTTCTAAAATATGCTTTCTTACCAGTTTTAAACTGTTTTTAGAGAAGCCTGTACAGATAAAAACTAACGACAAATTTCTTTTTGCCACTTTTTTTTTTATTTCAGGAAATTATGGGGGTACTAACATTTTGGTTGCATGTTATGACTTTGCCACATCCCAACCATAATTTGAGACACACCCTTTCCTCCATACAATGCTCACCACGTCCATGAGTTGTGAGTTTACCCACCCCCAAACCTCCCTACTCCCAAAGAATATTACTACTGTGTGAGCACCTCAGTGTTGATCAGTCAGTGCCAGTTTGATGGCGAGTGCATGCGGTGCCTATTCTTCCATTCTTGTGATACCTCACTTTGGAGGATGGGCTCAAGCTCATAAATTTTAGTTTAATTTTGAAATGAAAGTAAAAACAAAAATTACATTGTGTATATTCATAATGTGAATATTAACTAATTTAAAATATACTCATCCCTATATATACCCCAACACCACTATAGTATCCATCAAGAGTAGTTTTACTCATATTTTTATAAGGCCAAAAAAAGGCTCATTTTAAAGGTGAACCTTTATATTTTACCTAAAGTTCAGACAACATATATGCTGAATACCTGACAACAAAGGCCAAATTTATGAGGATCACTTAGCCTTTATTTTGTGTGAAGAATATGCCACATGATTCAGCAACTATGGCAATAATAATATTTAAATAAGTAATGTGTTAAAATTTTAACTTGTTTGCTGGCTACCCAGATCAGCAGCTCTCAGAAATAATCCAGAGTCTGAAAAGGTAAGTTACAAGGTGCTTGGATTACATTCTTTATGTTGTAAAATATAATTAATTATAGAGACCTGACTTTCAAGCAATGAGTAAATATCCACAGTTGGCATAATGAAGCTTTAATGACAATTGAATGTTATATATTTCACATGGCTCAAAGAAGTAAATTAAGACATAGAAGATGGTAAACTTGCACATGTGTCACACATTGTAGAATCTTATATTAAATATCTACTTAAATTGTTTTCTTTTTGCATTAAACAAGCCCACATTTGAGGACATTTCAGCTGACCCCAAGAAGTATGACTAGCTGAGGCCTGGCTCCACCCTTTTCTTCCCCAATTTGGTCTGAAATGATTATTTCTACTGAACGATATGCTGAAGCATGGTAGGATAACAGCTTCTAGTTGAATTTAAACAATTGGTTCCTGACAAAATCCATAGTTCAAAGCTTTCTAATATTTCTTTTTCTGTTGGAGAGGAATACCAGAGGTTGATTAACAATAAGCAATAGTAGCCTGTAAATTGACCACATTCAAATAAATAACACAGCAAAATACAAAAACCCTGCCTACTATAGACACTGCTTGCAATCCTCATTATGCACAAACGCATATGGTAGTTCCATTTCTAAGTATAAATACCTTATAATACTATGTGTATGTAATTGTGATATTCATGTTCATATGTTTCTCAACAATGCCCTCACTGATCCAAAGTGAAAATAAACATGAGAAATGACTGGGTCAAACACTACCTACTTGATGGCAGTATCAAATCAGTGCACATCTATGACGGTAAGTTTTTACTCTAATGTCCTTAAAACACAGAGGGCACAAAAGGCCCAGTACTAAAAATCTCCTTTTAAGAGCAGACTATGAAATTCTGATTCTACAAATGATGTGGGTGTCCACATTCAGATTCACAAACATCAACCCTGAGAAAAAGGAAATCACCCACACTTGAATGTTATTCCCTAAACTACCTTCCTGCCACAATCCAAGACTATCAAAGTATCAAGTTGAGATCCTCATATTGAATAAAAATGAATATATATTTAATTCTTGAATTGCAGGCTTGTAATTTTCTCACATTAAGTGCTATCTTCCAACTTTGGGAGAAAAAAACCCTTAATAATTTAAGAAATATTCCTTAGTCCCTCAAGAAAGAATCTGAGAAATTTCGATAAAACAAGAAGTTACATTTTAAAAGGCTCATATATTTATAATCCTTCTAAAGAAAGGATAGTTACAAAACTGAATAAGAAAAAAAATCAGCAAATAAGATCCTTTTTTCATTTAGCATATTTTCTTGTTATTAAGGAAAAGAGAAGTCTCAGTGTGGTTTAGTGATGTTAAAAGTGCCTTGCATTTTCATAGCAATTTTGTTACATAAAAGAGAATTCTTATTTACGTAGAGTCTCCCCAGTGCCACATATGGAAGCCCATTACTCACCCAAGCATTTATTGAGCACCTCCTATGTATGAGTATCTCTCTCTAAAGAGCACAACAGATTCTAAATAGAAGCAGACAAAGTACCTACCTGATAGAGCTAACATTCCAGTGGGGAAGTCAAAAAATAGACTATGAAGAAAAGAAAACAATGTAAAGTAAAAGAAAGTGACATGGGACAGAGGTAGAAAGAGGTACCTTTGGGAACTCACTCACTCTGTCTTGTGAGTTAGGAAGAGCCGGAGGTGGTTAGTTATTCCCTATCTGTAGATGAGGACAGAAAGGCATAGCAGAGGCTGGTCATTTGTGATTTTCATTTTTAGGTTCAATAAACAATACATGCCTGCAATATGCTAGACATTGTAATAAGCCTTACGTTTATTAAGATGGAAAATAAACAGATCTTGTCCTGACTTTGAAGGAGACATGAAAGGAGACCCAGAAGTATAGAATACTGTGGTACTTGACATAATGGAGGTTTCCCACAGGATAATTACAAAGTGCATAGGAGGATGCAAAGGAGGAAACCCTAGAACGCTAGCAGATGAGAAATTGTTCAAATAAAGTAGGCTGGTGATTTTGTGGGGGGAGTTGGGGAACAGGTCAGTTAGTGTTCACATGACAAAGACGTGGCAGAGTTGTGACCGGAAGATGTACCTCCTGGTCCTCAGCCAAATTTGCCTTCCAGTAATCCATACCACTTCCCTAAATCTAATTGGGGGAAAGTTCATTTTTAATATAATGCTTCTAAAAAAAGAACTTGTTTTGAATACTCATTAAAGCCCATTGTAATCCAGAAAAGAAATGACTGAAATAAGGCTGAAAAGAAAAATCTGCGTTTAGTGTTCTTATGTTTAGAGACCAGAATTAAAAAAGAAAGTTCATGAATATTACTATGTAAATCCCTACATTAAGATAGTTTCACAATCATCCTTACAATGGTACAAAGCTATACGCTTTTCCAATAGTCATGAAACCCAGGTACACACTGCGAACAGCAGCTGTATTTTCTGAAGCTAAACAGAGTGGGATGGCTTTTACACATTGAAGCAGATAGTGATAATTTGAATTGCCTATACTTTAGGAAGAAATGCCTACTTTCAAAAGCCAACAACAGCATGAAGCGTCAACCACAACACTGAACAACTAAACATAGACTGAGGGCTTGCAGGGGCCTCAAGTAAGAGCTTATCTTATCAGTATGTGGGGTAGGCAGAGTTTGGGTATGAATTAAGAGTTGACAACCCACTGGCCCAAAATATATTATCCCCTCTTTTTCACTACCACAACCCCCCACATAACACACTCTCGTATAGGTTAAGAACACATTGAAAGTCTTTGTTAAAATGTAAGTGTATTGTACAAGGCACATTAAGCTATTCTTATCTTTATGCAAGTTAATTTACCCTATTGACCCCAGTGAAGGCAGAGATTTTAATAAATAGAATCTGGAGAAGAATTTAAAACAAGAGAAAGGACCAAAAAGTAAATAAGGTTACTAATTCCAGATCAAAGACCTTGCAGAGGCCGGGCCTGGTGGCTCATGCATGTAATCCTAGCACTGTGGGAGGCCGAGGCGGGTGGATCACTCGTGAGGAGTTCGAGACCAGCCTGAGCAAGAGCAAGACCCCATCTCTACTAAAAAGTAGAAAGAAATGATCTGAACAACTAAAAATATATAGAAAAAATTAGCCGGGCATGGTGGTGCATGCCTGTGGTCCCAACTACTTGGGAGGGTGAGGCAGAAGGATTGCTTGAGCCCAGGAGTCTGAGGTTGCTGTGAGCTAGGCTGACGCCACGGCACTCACTCTAGCCCGGGCAACAAAGTGAGACTCTATCTCAAAAAAAAAAAAAGACCTTGCAGAGAAATACAAAATGTTGGGCCAGGTGATACCTGCTTATATTTGATTGGGGAAGTACAATGAGAAATGTTGTTAGAAAAGCGACAGTGAATGAAATATTGAAAAAACAACATAATGTTCACTTTCTTCATAAAGTGTCTACTCAACTATTTCACGAGTGATCTATTCTTACTTTATTTCTTTTTTTCCAAATCTTTCCATTATCTGCCACTCTCATACTTTCTGAATTGTCTGTTTACCAAATTCCATTCTGACTTATCTGTCTCTTTCTACACTCTTTAATCAAGAATGTCATCACTGAGATCCAATCCCCAGTGTGTGTCCTCCATCGAAACTCAGCTCAGCACAATATCTGGCAAAGAGGACAAGAATGCGAGTTGCCAGACAGAACCTAGTCAAATAACCAAACCACCTATAATGAACCTTCACCTTGGTCATCAGTAATAGATCTGGCCTCATGCAGAAGGCCATCAGTATGCGGAGGAATAAAGAAACTATGTTAAACGATAGCAGAGTGACTGCATAATTTATTGTCCAAACCAGGTCACTTTCACAAGTCAAAAGGTGCACTGTGAATAATAATGGTATAAAACATATACCCAGGATTTTCCCAGCAAACCAGAAGATACGGTCACGCTGGCTAGTAGCTGCCAAAAATTAGCTTTGAATCACATTCTCAATATAGACAACCACTCTAGTCAGCAAAGGGAAGTCCGGAGAGTATGAAACAGACCACTGAGGATGAGGAAAAGAACTGAGGAAAATGTCTGCCCGGTCTTCATTGCAGTGACAACAGTTGGCCTTTCTGAGGACAGTACTTCATAGTAGTATAAAGATTTGAACAAGTAAATCTTGAAAATACTGATAAGAAGATATGACTACTTCATAAGAACATCCTCAGCTGTAAACACTATCAGGTTCTAGGTTTTAAAAATTATGATTATTGCTTTGATAGATAAGTCCTAAATTAAGAAACTCCCTTCCACCATCCATTTGGCTCAAGCTGCAACGAATATTCCTATTTGGGGGTAAAAGGAAATTGGGTTGGAATTCTACCATGTTTCATTTTACTGCATTTCTGTTGCCTTTTGAACAACCGATGAGGAAACACTATGTAAAAACATGTCCCCACCCACTTTAAGTTACCATTGTAACTGTGATGGGGACACATCCCTAAGGAATTTACTCGAAGTGATAAGTTTGCATACATCTTCTAGAGTCCAGGGCAAATTTCCAACATATGTGGGTCCATTAGTTCCAGTTTCCTTCTCGAACTACCACAGGTCCAGCTTTTTCCAGTGAAACACCCAATGTCTCATCTAGTACTTATCTGTGGAATATTTTGTGCGAGAATTGCCTTTCTTTTTCTGTCCCACTCCTCCACCCACATTTATTTATTTATTTACTTATTTTGTTGTAAAATGACATATTTGTTAAAATTCATTAGCATTAAAATGTGGTATATGAAACTTCCAAAGGAGTTTTTCATCAAAACTGGCTAATAATTCAGAACTAAAGTCCTAATAGGAGAGGAAAAGGGACTTAGAGAAGAGATGGCTGACAGTAACTCAGTAACCAGTTCTAACTTTCGAGGGCAATGCGGGGTGGTTAGTAAATGTATTGTATTTCTGCTGATACGGAAAAAGATGTTAACAGTCTTACATTTTAAAAAGAAGTTTCCTCGTGCAGGGAAATGATTCACTGGCACAAATATACAATACTGTAATATGTTATCACAAGTGACTGCTCTTAGAATATTTTAAGAACAATAGGAGTCATATTTTCTTCTGTTTTCATAAGAACAGATTTTCCATGGCAGTGAAATGTAATGGCTTTCTAAATTTTATTCCCGAGCAGATTTTCTGGCACCCTGATAATTTTTCAAAGTTTCCTCATATTGAAGTCATTACAAAACTAAGAAATTAAAATATCTGCAAGAGATAACTTTACAATGGGTTTTCTTGTAATGGTTTCCAACAACTGGTCTATTAGTCAATAAAATCTAATAAAATCATAGCAACACTTCTCTTTAAAGACAATAGCTATGTCTCTGAGCCTTAAACATGGTGAGTATCACATTAATATTTAATGAATAAAGTCATAAGCAGTGTGAAGATGTACCTAGGAAAAAGACAGTATAACCATCCTGGGAGAGATTAGAACCCATTATATATTTTATAACCTTGGACTAAGTTTATACAGGTGAGAATATTCTATAGATATATTTCTTGCTGCTTTATGCCTTTTATTGTAATAATTCATTTATATTCACAGCAAATCCTCTACTTAAAGCACAAATAATACTGAAATTAGATACGACAGTGGTTTTCTATAGAAGTCGGACTAGAAAAGAGGTTTTTAATGTTCTAATTATACAATTTTAAGATTCTTGGCCAAGACCAAGGAAAAATTTCAGGCTCACTATTCTAGTACTGTTAATAAATATATCCTGCTGTGTCCTATTAAGGTCACTAAATTATCATTTTTTATTAAAGAAGTTTTTAAACAGAAAAATTACATAAGGACATAGATCCACAGAATTTTAGAATTAGAAAATAGCATTTTAAAACATATTGTTAAAAGAACAGATGTTGAAGGAGTAAATGACTTTGTAGATGGGGAAACTGATAAATGATTGAGATTATATCATTTTCCCAAGGATACATACACACTTGTTCTGGAAGCAGAATAAAGGCAAATTTCCTTTAGAAAAGAGGCTGATACATAGGCTGGTGGTTCTTCCTATTACACTGCTTTGTCCAAACTTGAGTTCCAGTTTCTATTATGTGATTTGGGTCATGGAAGTGAGAAAAACTTCAGGACTTCCTTTTCTTGTATGTTACTGAAAGAAGTCACCAAGCTTTGAATAATCTTAAAATGAGACAAAATATATAAAATCTAGCCACGTCTCAGCGATATTACTAAAATAAGTGAGGTAGAATTAAAAATATATAATTCATAATAGTGGTAAGAAGATCAGAGAGAAAAAACGTGGTCAATCCAATGTCGTATAATGTCATGCTTGCCTTCTATAACATGATATATTTCTCTTTACATTGTGTTTTGGCTGATAACCTTTTCTGTCAACTGATAGTAATAGAGCTCAGGAAGCCAGGCAGCAATTAAAATGCTGCTACAAGGCAAAGAGTAGCCAAGACATTCAAAAGAGTGAGTAGGCTACATCTGAATGTTCTTTTTAATGAATTCCAAGGCACCGACATTGTGAGTAGTAGCTACAGGTACCTATGTGACCTATGCACGGAGGCGGATCAGAGTTGGGTACTCAGGGAACTCCCTGGCATTAAAAGCAGACATACTGGTTCCTTAAATGTGATTGATTTCTTGTCAGCCTAATGAAGTATACATTTTCATTTTCCTTATTCATTAGCTTATGCAAACTCCTGCCAAAGACTACTTAGAGGCTTTACTTTACTAATGCAGGAAACTAAGAGGTCTCCTGATGCATTTTTGCTTCCCAGGAGAGATGCTACTCCTTGGTAATACAGTTCATTGTCTCTCCAATCATACTGCTTTGTTTGGAATGCATGGCGCACAGTGAAGGATCCAAGATTTGTTGCAAACTTTGGATAGGGAGGGAGGGAGGGAGAAAAAGGAAGGAGGGAAGGAAGGAAAGAAGAAAGGAAGGAAGGAAGGAAGGAAGGAAGGAAGGAAGGAAGGAAGGAAAGGAGGGAGGGACAGAATTGTTTGTTGGGAAATAATAAATAAAAATCATATGTTCAAACCACTTTCACAGTTTTTGAATTTCAAACTAAAATCTACATTTTCTATGAAGAAATACAAGTCTCTACTTCACTCACTGTCCCCTTAAAATTATAACTCCCTTTATAATAGATTGCTTCCCTCAACATCTTAATTTCCAAATCTCTCCAATCTTATTTAGAATATAAATTATTTATTGAACCTTACTAAATTTATTTTTTTTCTTTTTGTAATCTGTTTGTATCTTTTGTATTCTGAATTTAATTATTAAGAAATTCCCTCCTTACAAATATATGTAAAGGACCACATGTTGTAAAGGTTTTTTTTCTTTTTTCTGTCCTTTCATGAATGCAAAAAAGAATTGTAGATCTCATTGTGGAAACAACTAATTTACTGGTTGGTTGTCTATTTGGAAATGCGTGGTTGCCACTGTATTTCAATAAATTGAAAACTCCCTCTTCTTGCTATATATATAAATCGCCAGCACTGCACATCTCAGACAGGAAGCAGAACCTCACAAAGCAGCAGCACTGATTGTGAGTTACTTTCTACCTCTCCCTACCCTTGATCCCCTCAGTTCTATCAGGGTTAAATCTAATATTATAAAGAATAAAATTCTAAGAAATTATTTTTTTAAATCCAATCTCTCAGCATAAGGGATTTCTTATCTAGAATACATCATGTATACATTTACACCAGAGCAGAAAGGAGCTAAAGGGGTGCTTCATCAAACAAGACTTTCATAGTGAAATCAAATCAATATTATGTATTTTCTTCTCATGCATTAAAGAGCTGGGACCAAGTACTCTTTGGACCTAGGGATCCTCTCATGAAGAAGCATAGGTTATATTTTTCTAAGGTTAAGTATATTAAGGAGGTAGTAAACTCATGGAATAGCCTCTATTTTTAAGTGTTACAAGCCAAAAGTAAAAATACAGCAAGAAGTCAGAAGAAAATCATGACTGATAAATTCTAATGATAAAGGATACTAACGGTGCTTATATAATAGCATATGTCAAACCTTACAAGGTAAGCCATACAGAAAGCAGTGACACACTCCCTAAGAATGACCTCCTGGGCCACTGCACTTTGACCTTCTCAGGTAGGATACCGTGGGTGTTCATACTCACAGCTCCAGAGATAACGCTGGCCCCAACACAGAGCCAATGCTCAAATTATTAACTAAACAAATGAAGAAATAAAGGAATGAACAAAAATATAAAACTTCTTCACTGGGGTTGATTCATTCAGGTTAAAAAAATAATAAAAGAATTTTATAGAATCTACCCCAGGTAAATAATTGATATGAAAACCATGGCAGTTATTTTGTTCTGAGGCCAAGAGCATGAAGATAAAAGGAAAGGAACAAGTATGGGTAGGAACAAAAAAAGACACAAATGTAGAAACAAAATCACAGTTTTAAAGGCACTTAAACCAATTTTCATCATAAAAGAAAATCGATATATTCATATTCCCACTAACTGCATGAGAATCTTCCAGTGTGGGGAAGGAAATAGGTCCAGGTTTTAGAATTCACGCTAGAGTGACATAATCCAAACAGAAGCCACAATGGCACATGCAGACTTATTTCCAGCCCTACATGTGGCTGGCAGAAAGCAAGTCACCAAAAGAGAGAAACTAATTTGCTGTGAAAATAAAGTTTACAGTTTTTAACTCCAGTTTGTGATTTTACTTGATTATATGACCTTTCAAGAAAATAAATTGTATTGTTTACAAAATGTCTCGCTTTCTTCAAGCAGCACAATAAACACTGAGTGAAAAAGTAGATGCTGACAAGTAAATGTTAAACCCTAGCACCATGTTACATCCCAATAATTGTACATATTGGTGGGAGCAACAATAAACACAGTCCATCTGTCACATTCCGCTTAATCTGTTCACGGAGTTGAAGCCTCTGTGAAAACCCACTTTCCTCCAGAGCCGTCAGAAGGGAATTAGGAGGCAGGTATTCCTGCTTCACCTCTGCCGATATCCAGCTGTATGGCAATCATCAAATTATTTAACGTCTCTGAGTTGTGAAGCCTGGTCTCTATAAAATGAGAATGTTTAGATGATCTCTAAGAGGCCTCCCAGGTCTAAATAATATCTTATGTTTTAGTTACAGAAATTAAAGGCCATGATGCCTACCTACAGATTTACAAATAGTTACCAAACATGATTAGTCCTTTCTCTTCATTCTATTATAGATTTCATCATGTAAATTTGTCATTAGTTCATCTGTAGTCCAAACTCACCATTTTCGTCTCTCAAGTTTTCCAAGCTTAGATGAAGCAGCTTTTTATTTAATTTATGCTCAAATTTCTCCTCCTTCTCTGATTCCAAGCCTAGCTTTTCCAAGGGGAAATTTATTAAAAACAGCTAGAATATATTGAATTCCTACTAGAAAATTTTTATGAAGTTTGACCTAATATTTATCAGGACTTTTGTTCATAGGGTAATCGTTGCTTTTGCTAACAGCATGTTCCAGAAACATAAGCAATTTAGAATTTGTATGATAGAGGCTATAACTGTTATAATTCTGTTTCACTGATGTCGACTCTAAAGTTGTAAGCATTATTGTCATCATCGCTATAATTGGTATCATCACCACTGTGTCATTATGCTCTGCAAATCTCACTTTATTTTCTAAGATGTTTAGAAAGATATAATAGAGATTAGGCAAAGCCAGGGCTCTTTTTCTAGCAACATTATTCCCTTTTTGGGGTCCAAGTATCCACTGAAGACTGGATGGGAAATCAAGTGATCATTTACCTTCAGTTTCTGCCTGTAACTGCGCTTGAGCTGCTATGAAACAAATGTGAGACAATGATTTCATTTCAAACTAGTCATATCATATTATCTCACTCTTAAGACCAAACTAGCTATTTTCTTAAGTATCTTAACATGCCAGCATACAGCTCTTTCCACTAAGGAAAGAGCAATAAGAAATAGGATTGGTCTGTATTAGATTTCATGTAAATGCTTCCTGATGTGAAGGGACAAGAAAATTTTTTTTAAAAAAAGGAATAAAAAGGGGCCGGGTGCGGTGGCTCACGCCTGTAATCCTAGCACTCTGGGAGGCCGAGGTGGGCGGATCGTTCTGAGCTCAGGAGTTCGAGACCAGCCTGAGCAAGAGCGAGACCCCATCTCTACCAAAAATAGAAAGAAATTAATTG
>CAUYSK010052949.1:0-52695 GCA_963575035.1 Avahi laniger
AAGAGCAAACAGACAACCTACAGAATGGGAGAAAATTTTTGCATGCTACAAATCCGATAAAGGGCTGATAACCAGAATCTACTTAGAACTCGGGAAAATCAACAAGAAAAAATCAAACGACCCTGTCAAAAAGTGGGCAAAGGACATGAACAGAAATTTTTCAAAAGAAGACAGAATAATGGCCCAAAAACATGAAAAAATGCTCAACATCTCTAATTATCAGGGAAATGCAAATTAAAACCACAATGAGATATCACTTATCTCCAGTGAGACTGGCCTTTATCAGAAAGTCCCAAAACAATAAATGTTGGTGTAGATGCAGAGAGATAGGAACACTCATACACTGCTGGTGAGATTGCAAACTAGTGCAACCTCTGTGGAAAGCAATATGGAGATACCTTAAAGAGATACTATTAGAAGTACCATTCGATCCAGCAATTCCATTACTGGGCATCTACCCAAAAGAACAAATGATACTGTATAAGAAGACACCTGTACCCAAATGTTTATAGCAGCACAATTCACAATTGCAAAGATGTGGAAACAACCCAAGTGTCCATCAATACATGAGTGGATTAATAAAATGTGGTATCTGTATACCATGGAGTACTACTCAGCTTTAAGAAACAATGGTGATATAGCACCTCTTGTATACTCCTGGATAGAGCTGGAATGCATTCTACTAAGTGAGGTATCCCAAGAACGGAAAGATAAGCACCACATGTACTCACCATCAAATTGGTATTAACTGATCAACACATAAGTGCACATATAAGAATAACATCTATTGGATGTCGGGCAGGGGGAGGGGGAGGGGACGGGTATATGCATACACAAAGAGTGCAATGCGCACCACCCGAAGGATGGACGTATTTGAAACTTGGACTTGGGGGGGGGCAAGGGCAACATACATAATCTAAACATCTGAACCCCCATAATATGCTGAAATAAAAAAAGGAAATAAAAATGTAGGCTTTCTTAATTGCTAATGCCACGAACAATGATGGCAACTGAGGTGAGCTGCCCCTAGGATCACGGGGCATATGGGAACTGGCTGTGATTTACTTATTCATTTTCAACCTAGCTTATTATTGCCTTCAAACAGACAGGGTTTTTTTCCTGTTTGTTCATTTTTTAATGGATTCTTTGTTTAAACAGCTAAGAAATTGCTGACTGGGGTTAAGTGCCCCGTGCTCTCAGCCAGCTTCCAACTGCTGCTGGGCCGACGTCCCCCCCTTTTGCCTCCTCTTGGCTCACCCTGCAGACTGCAGCGAAAGGAAAACGACGTGTGTAGTGTCCCATCCTCTGGTCAGAACTGGGAACCTTTACTATAGGACTTGTCCCAGCAACACAGCAAACCCTCCTACCTGAACGAATCTGAAAACCCTTAAATAGAAAGCATTAACACTTCCAGTGCTTTTCCCTTCAGCGTGTTTGTGCAGAACTGGTATCTCGCCTCCCATGACAACGCTCCTTTGAAGGCTGGGGATCGGGGGAGGGGGGACGATGCCGGGGTTTTTGTCTGTGGTCTGTTGTCCAGGCTGTGGCTATTTTCCCACAAGCTCAGCTGCCTGCTGGGTCCCAGCCGAGGGCAGACTGTGTTTGTGGCCTCAGCACTCACCTACAAGCGCGACAGCCGGCTACTTCCATTCCCTCCTTGCAGGTGAGCCCTGCCCCACCTACGCCCATGGACTTTAACACAAAGATGAATGTCTTATGAACACAGAACACTCTGTTTTGAAAAGCTGACTCTCCATTCCATTTAAAAATTTTAAACAGCTATAAACAGAATATCATAGGAGACATTAAAGTGACTTTTCTATAATTTCCCACTCCCTTCTCCCTCCACCTACCTTCTTGGTCCAGATATATCCAACAACAATTGGCAGAGCCCTCTACCAGCCCACTCAAAACCATCCCACGGAAACATACAGTTTAAGTAAAAACAGCATGTTTGCTACCCAAGCATAGTGCCAAGAGAGGCCCCATAACCAACACCTTCCAACCGGATTTCTGTCCCTAAGCTCCTCATGTATAGAATTTGGGGAGGCCCCTCTCCCCACCATCTAGAAGGTTAGTACAGACTAAGGCTGTTGGTTTTTCATGACAAATGTCTCCATCATTAAGGGACTCCCCTTCGGTGACATAAATCACGAGAGTAAATTAGAAGTTAAACTTTATCAGACAGAAGCTTGGGATAGCAGAGCTGAAAGGCTGCCCCTCTTTCCCCACGGCAAGAGGAGCTCCAGGGATTACTAAGGTCTGCAGTCCAGATCTACCTTGATGGTCTTCACCAGGTTGGCGGTGCTGTTGGCAACTTCCTTGGCCGACTGGACAAAGTGCCTCTTGGCCACCGGGTTGGCCGTCTTGGATGAGGCGATGCGGCAGGCGTTGCACAAGGCTGAGGTGTGCTTGGCGACAATGGTGGCAGCTGACAGGACCTACAAAACATGGAGCTCGGTTGGGGGCGCCCTACGCTTCAGTGTGCAGGGGTCCACCCTGGTCCCCAGCCTGGGATTCCTCCTCAACTCACACGTCCAGAGCCTGTGTAATGGGCGTCTAGCTCTGCCACCCCCAAAGTCACTCCAAGAAAGCAGAGGGCAAGAAATATCAAGCAAGAGAGGATTAAAGAAAAGGAAAGGAGGTGCCGATGTGGTGGTGGGCATGAGCTGGGTTCCCGAGAGTCTTCAAGGGGATGCAGTCAGCCAGCCCTGGGAACCCTTAAATACAAGATCAGACCTTTGTCTAGACATGGGCAATTTCAAATTGTCTAGTAGTCACATTAAGATAAGTAGAGAAACAAGAGAAATTACATGTTTTATTTAATTTGGTATATCTAAAATATTTCATATACTCAATTTAAAAATACTATTAATGAGATTTTAAAATCTTTTTTCATACCAAGTCTTTGAAATCCAGTGTGTTTTTTATATTTCCTTATAGCCCATCACAATTTGGACTAGCCATACGTCAAGTGCTTAACAGCCACATGCAGCTGGTGGCCGCCATGTCGGGGAGTCCAGGTCTGGATGAGCAAAGTGAACTTCAGGGTGCACCAGCTCCCTCCTCATCCACGGGTGGGCTGTTGGCACCTTACTGAGGGGTCTGGCTTGGGAGTGTCCACAGGTTCCACCCTCTGTCTTCAATTCATTTGCTCTCCTCAATCCACCTGCTCTACTTTGCAGGTGTTGGTAACACCCCTTTGGCCTTACTGGACAGGTAAGGAATCTCAGGGACCCTGACACACCAGCTCTCAGCCCTGCTTTAGGTTCCAGTGGTCACACTGGACATGTCACCCACAAGACTGCCTCTGCTACCCCGTGTCAGCCACTTCTCCTTTCGGTACACACTGCTTTCACAAGTGACCAGGACCCTCATGCTACTTGGGTATGAGAAGTGTCACAAAATGTCACGTCCTGTCCATTCCTCTAATGTCTCTCTGGCTCCTTTCTGTGCTGCGGATTCTAATTCAACTTTGAGGCCTGGCTCAGTGCCGTCACCTCTGGGAAGTGATCCCTGACAGCTCCCTCAGAGGATTCATGGCACCTTCCTTTGCGTATCCCTGGCATTGCCGTCATACCCTGATCACTGCATTTTCCAAACTTTGCCCAACAGTCTAAGAGCCAAGGGAGTGAAAGATCAGGTCTCACTCATGTTGACCCCTTAGTGCTGCGTGCAGACACAGACAAGCCTTCGATGTACACCCCCCCAAACAGAAGACTCCTCATAAATCTGATTACTTCACCCCTCTTACCTTTCAGCACCCCATTTCAAAGCACCTAAAAGTGTGCACTTTCACCCTTTTTTGCAATATCCCCCACCTAGTCATCATCTACAGTGCTGCATTTAGCTGCATTTTGTGAGCTCTGAAAGAACAGGATTCTTTCCCAGTCTCTCACGCTCTCCCACAACCCACCCAGAGGAGCTCAAGGACTCGCAAACCTCACATCCTCCCCCGTGGTTACCTGCGACGGGCTGCTGCCAGGGTCTACCAGGTTCTGGCACGCCATCTGGATGGCCTGGTTAGCCCTGGCAAACTGGATGGGGTCCACTAGGCCCTGGTGGCCTGCCTGGCTGTTTGGGTCAGAGATGCCGACCAGGTATGCAGCCTGGAAAAGGGGGAGAAAAACCACAGCTCAGGCTCCGCACTCCCCAATGAGCCTGTCTGTAGGGGACAACAGTCCCCACTGTACACAGCAGTTGTGCTCAGGCACTCCTTGGTGCAAGCTGGTCAGGGTAATCTCATCCCTCTCGTCAGCGAAGGTATCAGTAGATAAGCTTCTGCCAGCTGGACATGCCAGCAGGAGTTTGCTGCAGGCTTCAGGAGCAAAGTCTCCTTGTTCTTAAGAGAGTCTCAAGAAGTTCTTCTTTGGGGCTTGGACAAGGATGGACGCAGCCATGGTGGCTCTGGCAGCCACCTTATGACCATGAGGCTGCCCAGCCTCAGCATGAAGCCGACTCTCCAGCTGGCAGACAGGAAGGGCAGAAAACAGTGGTGCAAACTGATGGTGTGGAACTGCTGGGTCAGCCGGCTCTGGAGCCTGCCCTTCCTGAGGGTCTGTCATCTCAGAGCTTACTGTGTCCTTGTTGTTTAGGTCAGTATCTCCAACAGAAAAAGAACCTTCTCTTGGTAATTCAGTAAGATGGCCCAGAAAACAACAAAAGAGACAGCATTTGTCTCCCAAGAAGACAAGGGGCTATAAGAGAAGGTCTTCTCTTTGGCTTCCCTTTGGATGTGTCGGCCAAATGACAGGGAGAAAGCAAATCTGTGAGCAGGAATTCTGACCTTCACTCATTTCCCCTGGGATGTGAGGAATTTCATACCCCAAACTAGGAATGTTTCTCTTTGGTTCAGTTAAATCTTCTACGTTCAAGGGAATAGTCAATTGACAAATCCTTCAAGGCAGATGCTGACATGTGCATTAAAAATGCACAGGATAGTCAAAGAAGGGCAAGGAACATGCCAAATCATGTCTCTGCAGGATGGTGTCCAATTTTTCTTTCTCTGATCCTAAAATGAACGTGACTAACCTTTTTGCAATTCTAAAGCCTCAGAAAATGTAAATGATTTAGTGCTTATTTTTTCCTGCCCCAAACAACTCGCCTCTAATAATGACCACAAAAATAACAACAACAAAAAACGTTTGGCCTGAGCCTGTACACTGGGTCTGCAGTATTCACTGTTCTCCCTCGCCTGGCCCCAGCTGCTCTGCTCCTGGTGGGTACCTGGCCGATATTCCGTCTAAATGCGCCAGCCAGCACAGGAGTCACTGCCTTTCCAGTGGTTTCTGGGTGATGCTTGGAGAAAGAGGTGAAGCTGGAGCTCCCCTCCGCCCCATGCCTCCCACAGGGATCTGGCACAGGGTGCAAAGCTGCACCCGGACAAGCCCCTTACCTGAGCCGCAGCTTCCGTCAGCCCACAGAGAGCCTTGGATGCAATTCCCACGCATTCCCCAAAGGCAGGGAGGTCCCCGGTCTTGGCGTTCTGTGAAATCCCTGCCATTGACTCACCCAGAACCTATAAAACAAACAGCCAGCAGTATTTTCTATCCAGCACTGCCTTAGAACAAGGGGTAAAGGAGGCTACGCTTCCAACTTTAACATTCAAGGCTGCTTAATTTATAATATTTGCTATTTTCTCCTTATTTGCATTAAGAAGAGATTTAAGAGAATCATTTCTGTTCACAAAGAGAAATCAGTAATGAAAGTGTGAGCCTCTGACACCAAAGTTATCTGTACCCCCCAAGGAGATAACAACTAATACACATAGACAATAAAGTAAAGTACATACAAGGCATCCCACGGGTGAATGGTCTAAACTGACAACTACTAGTTCTTAGAATGCAAAGATCACATCCATTGAGCTGCAAGTGAAGTCATACTCAGAAAGCAAAAGATGTACCTTCGAGATATCATTTGTTTACTTATTGACAGTAAAATTTAAACATATCTTTTTTAAGTATGTTTCCTAAATACTTTCAGTATTTTGCCTTATTTTGAAAATCACTGGTGTGTTTTTTCTTCAGCGATCTTACAATAACAGCTGAAAGGGACTTTAGTATTTAGAATTCAACCCAGAGGGGTCAAGGTCACACAGAAGGTCACAGGGGCACAGGTAGGGTACCTGTTGCAAATCGGGTGTTCTGCCTTATAGGGATCTCATTCTGTACCAGGAGGGTTGGTCATGTCTTCCAGGGTCACAGATGATGGCACTGAAGGATGTTCAACCCTCTGGAGAGACTATGGCATTGCCAAGTCTAGAACCAGGGCAAAGCTCTGCACTGGTCTGTAAGCCATCATGGGTGGGGAAATGAAAGAAATTCTCTAAAATTTCTTAGATATACAAAATAATCCAGTTTACATAAGGACTTGCAAAGCAAAGCAGTGAGAGGGGATTTTTATGTACAATATTTCCCCCTTCCTCCTAATCCCACATTCCTCTTTAATCTGAGTATGTAAAACCTATGGGTCTTCCCTTTAGACCATCTGTAATTCCATACACGATGCTAGACAGAGGAAATTCTGGTCTTAGCTCAACATGAACCGAGACCTTCTGACATCACCAATACAGAAGTTTCCCCAAAGCCAACCCAAAAGTGATGGAAACAAGACGCAGCTGTCCTCTGGGGGCATGCGTTCATCTCCCTTGCATTTCATTTTTGCCTACTGATTTTGAGGTATCCTCGTAAGACACTGGTACGAAGACTTTTTTCTCAAATCGTCACGGCCATCAAATTAAATACTAAGGAATAGCGCTTTGTTGAGCAGGGTTAAGATGGGGGAGGTAAGGCACAAGTCATTGTATTATCTTAGGTTTTTTCAAAACCCCACCCCCTGTCAAAAAACAAAACAAAACAATTTTCACTCCCTTTGAGAATACATGCTAAGGATAGCTGGTAAACAGAACACACAAGAGGACCCCGTATAATCCAAGGTCGCTGAAGGACTTCCCACATCAGGGGTAGAAAATATATGATTTGATTCACATTAAGACCCATCTGTGATACAATGATACAGCAGTGGTTCTCAAAGTATGGTTCCTGGGCCACAAGTCAGGCCCTCAGAGCTTGTCAGAAACGCAGACACTCAGCCTCATCTCAGACCTACAGAATCAGAAACCTGGGGGTGGCCCCGCAGTCTGTGTTGAACAAGCCCTCCGGCTGATTCTGATGTGCCCCAAATTTGAGAAGCACCTGGGCAAAGGGTGCAGCCCTACAGACAGGCAGATATTCACAAAGCGTGTTTACACTCTTCCCCAGCGAGGAGCACTGAGAACCTCTGAATTACAGCACACTGGGCTTACCTTGGAGTTTTCCATCACACTCTCAATGCAGTCAAAGTACGAGAGGTCGCTCACAGGTTCGTTAGGGTTGTCCAGCATGCCCTTGACAGTCTACAGAAGGAGAACACAACTTAAAAAGCAGGCGTCATGGTACAAGAGAAATTCAACACAAGATACTATCAACATCTCCTCCATACACAGGATTCTGGTCACGATCACGCATTTACTGAGATTCCTGAGAAGAATTTAGATGGTAGTATCATGACCACAGACCTCCTGCTAGGAACACAGCACTGAAGGGGGTGGGGAGGGGGAGGTGTGTGTTTCGGGTTAGCTTTGCCAGAGGTGAGAATCTCGTTTTCCACTGTGAAGGAGAGCATGACATCCACAGAAGAATAAGATGTTTTTAAAAAAGAAATTTGAATGTTAATGCAAAGCAATGCATTCATAGTCCATTAGCACAATTTCTCTGCTAATTCCGGATAATTCTAAGGAGTTTAAACATCAAAGAACTTATTGATTCATTTCTTCATGACTAGTAAGAAACCTCAGTTTTTCCGATCCTGGAACTTTTAATAGAAAGGCACGAAAGAAGGTAATTCCCCATAACTGTCCACTGGGATGGTTCCTTTATTTTTAATTTAAAAAGTATAGAACATATTCACTCTTGTTTAGGTCCCCATTGAGGAAATAAATGGGTTATGGGGCCACCTATTTCTTGACTTTTTCTCTAAGCCACTGAAAGTCATCACTAGCTTTCACGTTGTAATGACCTTTGATCAACACCTGTGCTCACCACTGTTCCAGGGGCGGAAAGCCTGGGGATGCAACCATTCAACCTCCTCCCCATTGAGCATTAGGGCCCAGCAGCCTTTGGGGCACAGCCAACAAAAAGACACAGTCATTTGACTTGAAGGGAACAGTAAGTGTTGAGAACTGCTGAGCTGTTCAGTTAAAGACAGGAGGGAAAGACGGCAGTGTAAGGTATAAGCTCATTGCATTCAAGAACCTCCTCCTACTCCTTGGATCAAAATGGTTTTAGTAACAGGAATCTTGAAATAGTCATAATTTTGGCAACCCAAGATACCATTAAGGGACAAAGTACTGGCACCCAGGCCAACAGAGCTCGTTTAGAGCAAAAGCCCACATATTTATATTTGCAAATACGAACAGAGCAGAGTAGGGCAGTCATTCAGCCAATGTAACAAACTTTCTGAACTACTTTCAGAATGCCATGGTCCTGTCTCACCTCCAGCTGTGCACAATGGCCTAGAGCGATCATCAGGACCTCAATTAAGTGCTTCAGATGCTATAATGGGTATTCATGCCAGTCACCCAGAAAACTAAAGGCACATTGGGTACAATCAGCCCGGATCTGTTGAGATTTGGCTGTTTCAATATGATCTGCATTGGTTAGGACTGCTTTACATACATGTAGGCACACTGATTTTACGTTTACCCACGTGCATTCCATGGGAATGCATACATTTTCAATTACAAATAACAGAAGTATGAATATAAACTGAAAAGCACCCACACTGTGTTCTGGGCCAGGAGGGGCCCTACAGCCTCTATGACTGTGAGTAGTAAATGTTAGTAAGATTTCCTCATGTGCCCCTACATGTTACAGAATAAAACATATGGGGACATCATTTTTACTCAAAAACACACCTATCCTTGCCTCTTTCCCCCAGTTGTTTCAGGATAATTTTTCCAATATTTTTGGTTAAATATTGCTGATCTTCAGCCTACGTTCAATACTGCAGACCTCTTCCTGTTTGAAATAAAGAATCCTTTAACAAAATAAATCTCATCCTGGTGGGAAAAGGGGAAGTGGGATAATAATCCCACCAAATTTAATTTTTCTTCTGTTTTTTCTCATTTGGATTGGAACTTTGATCTCACAGTCTCCCAGGAAAGACAAGAAAACCTTTAAAGGCACATAAGATCAGCATGCCTACGTGTATGTAAGGCAGTCCTAGTCAACGCAGGTTATGTTGGCATGGCCAAATCTCAGTAGGTACAGGCTGGTTGTACCCAATGCACCTTTAGTTTTAGAGGAGAGGAAACCAGCCTTACGGAGAAAGGACAGAAAGACACACACAGACATCAATGTTCACCACCCCTGGGACCTACCTCAAGCTCTCGGAGGGCATTGTCACACTCTTTCTGGCCGGGAGCTTGTTGGGTGCATAGAGTGATGAGTTGATTGATGCTCTCTGTCACAGCTCTGGGAAAGAAAGAAAAAAAAATTTTTTTTTTAAATCTACAGTAATTTCCCAACAATGCTTTTGCAGGTTCACCAGAAATACAATTAATTCACTCTTTAGGCGGGGGTCCCCAGGAAGGCTCTTCCACAGAGGTTCTGCACAACCAAAAACAAACCATACCCAGGGAAGATAAAATGAGAATCCCTCCCCCTGCTTCTGATTACTGACTGATTTACCCTTAAGGGGTCCTAATACAGTTGATCAGTGAACCACCTGGGTTTGAACGACACCAATCCAGTTACATGTAGATTTTTTTTTTCATTAAAAGTTACACGGACTGTGCCTGCCTCTCCTACTCTCCCTCCCACCTCTGCCACCCCTGAGCTAACAAGACCAACCCCTCCTCAGCCCACTCAGCAAGAAGACCTTTATCATGACCCACTTCCACTTAATGAATAGTAAATACGTATTTCTCTTCCTTATGATTTTCTTAGTAACATTTTCTTTTCTCTAGCTCACTATAGGAATAGAGTATATAATACATATAATGCATAAAATATGTGTTAATTGACTCATCGGTAAACCTTCTGGTCAACAGGCTATTAGTGGTTAAGTTTTGGGGGAGTCAAAAGTTATACGTGGATTTTCAATTGTGCGAGGGATTGGCGCCCCTAACCCCTGTGTTGTTCAAGGGTCAACTGTAGTTCTCTTTAAAAAGTGTGGCTATCTTTTAAAATATTCATAAGAGAATTCACAATGAAGTTGCAAAAAGCAAAGAGAACATATTAACGCTGGCTGTTTAAGACCCTTAATTAGCAGCTCACAAGGAATGAGATTACCTGAGCAATTTGAAATATTTTGTAAACTTTTTAATACAGCAGACATAAAATAAACTGTACTTATGATTTTAAAATCTCTACTTTCTATTAAGTTCTATATGATTGACTAGTTCCTAGAAGTTATTCCAAAATTATTCTTTAAAATAGCTATTTTCTTTGTTAATATTAATAGGAATAAGTTAGAGACTGTTGCATGATTTTACTTGTGTTTCTATTCACCTTAGAACATAAGAGGCGGCCCAGATTTTTTCCTACACTGACAAGGGTTCTACCCCTCCTGAGCTGCCCCTGCTTAGTTTGTCTTAAGTTATAATATAGATAATTTAGAAAGTCATGGTCCATTCTGAGTTACCTTTTTTAAAATAAGGTGTAGGATATGGGTCATGGGGTTTTTTGTTGTTTTTTTTTAAAATTTTTATATATGGAAGTCCAATTGTTCCAGCCACATTTGTTGAAAGACTATCCTTTCTCCATTGAATTATTTCTGCAATTGGTCATATTTGTGTGGGTCTACTTCTGGACTCTGTTCTAGGTGTTTAACCTCTTGCCAGTACCACAGTCCTAACTATTGTAGCTCTATACTAAGTCCTAAAACTGAATACCTGTGCCTTTTATAAATGAAAAATCTGAGAGAGATGAGATAAACTCCCTAAGGGGATGCTATTAATACAAAGAGCAGAAACAAGACTTAAACCCATGCTTATCTGTTTCCAAAGCCAGATCTATAACTCTTTTCTGCAAGGTTCATAACTGGCAGGGCTCAGAATTCTATTCACAGTTTCTAATCACTGCGGCTAAAGGGCAACTTAAAACAAAACAAACAAAAACAAAATAGGGCACACATTGCTGTTAATCTCCAACACTGTCTAATATAAAAGATGCCTCATTTTATTAGTTAAATTGGTTTTGCCGCTTCCTACAGCATATCAAATTAGATGGAGAATGATGTTGCCAATGTACAAAAGCAATCAGCTTAATTGTTTGATGAGGAGATACTGCTTTCAATTTTAAATTTAAAAAGAAAAACATTCCCAACTCCAGAAAGAATTGCAAAATAGTTTTTGTGAGATCGACTCTGGTGATTTCATTTACTTCGAGAACAGTGCTTAATTAAAGTGTCTTGGGAAACACTGAGCTCTCCGTGGTGCAAAACAAAACAAGTGAGATAGCAGGACAATCCTAGTTCCAAGGGCCATGGAGGGTGTGGCCCGTGATGTCCACACTTGAATGTCCTTGGGAGAGTCCAATGCAGTGTTCTGTGTGGTGACCTTCAAGACACACTTCTGAGTGGACAGGCTGGCACATGCCAACACGCAATGGGAGAAGAATGCTGTGATGACACGATCCTTTGGAGAATATTTGTACCCATCACAGAAGCTTTCCACTTAGCTTAATTCTCCATGTTTCCTGTTTACCTGTATTTTTTCAGAACCTAGTTTCTATAAAGACTTTTCCATTAGAAATGAAGTGGTTATAATTGGTGAATCCAGAGGTCATACAGCTGTGAGAAAGCTGCAGCTTTGCTGCTACTCTTTTTCTGTGCACGTGAAAATTTTTCAGATAAAGTCCGAGATTAAAACAAAACAAAAAAACAGACCAAGAGCTTGTGGTTAGACAATCCATAAAAGTGCCGGCACTGCAGCACATGGGTAATGTCGATCCACGGCTAAGTAGCATTCTTTAGGTATCATTAATTCCCGTAACTCACTTTTCAGTCTGGATTACATATAGCCAAATAGCAAACTAGGTGGTTGAGAGGAAAACAGTGTGTGAATTTGATAATAAAAAATAATATTTTTATGTTTCAAACTATAGCAGTTATGCATAAGAGCAAAGAATTGGAGGTAACCCAAATAGGCAACAATAAGGGATAGGTTAAAAAAAATATACAGCCCACAACAGAATTCTGAGGACCCATTAAAAGTCACAGTGTGTAGCATATTACTAATATCAAGGAAGAATATTCATGTTACATGATTAAGTAAAATAAAATCTGCAAAATGGTATGAACAGTATGGGCCCACCATACTGCTTCTTTCTGTATGCACAGAAAAATGACACAATGACACGTATAGAAATGTTAACAGTAATTTTATAATGTTATTTTTAAAGAAAAAATTTCAATAAATCTACCCCCAAATTAGAAACTAATCAATTTACATTATCATAAAAAGTATGGCTAAAGTTAGCAGAGTCTCTGTTCTATGTAAATTCAAATAGGCCTGAACCACAGTTACTTTTATTTTTTCTGCAATCTTTTTTTAATGATCAAAGCTATATAAATTTATTCTTAAAATTATGAAAAAGTTAAATAACTCTAATTCTACCATCTAGAGATAACTTTTTGCATATTTTATTCTTTATCTAGGCATATCTAGCTGTTCTTTAGTTTTTTAAAAAATTGGGATCTACAACCTCAGAGGTTAAAAAGAACTTTCTAAAGTGAAAAGCATTTAGTGTTCAGAGATACCGAATTGACGCAGCTGAAGCTCTGGCTGGAAATTTGAAATAGACACGGAACTGGGGCAGGGTGGGAGAAGAAAATCAACCAATTTGCGCTTCTGATTACCTATCAAGTACAAATCACCCAATAAGGAGCTTGGAGGGAAAAACGCAGCGTAACACGTGTCCCTTTCTCCAGGGAAGAGCTGGGGAAAGGAGGAAAGAGCAAATCAAAATCCACCCACATGCACTGCCCGGGTTGTAGTATGCACGAGGCACGGGAAATTAAAAGGTAACACAGTGCAAATCTCTCCAGGATGGCAAGGTGCCTGCAGTCTAGTTGGAGAGATAAGGCAGTGAGAAGACAAAACACAAAGAAGTTAGGCCAAAGAAAGCAGTGACCAGGCATGACACCAGACAGACAGGAATAAGAGGCCAGACAACGTGGGGGCTCACAGGGAGCCTCGAAAAGAGTTAAGCCTTAACCATGGGGCACGGATTCTGCATGAAAGAGAGGCTCAATGTGGACTGAAGCACTTGGAAAAGGCAGGGCTGAGTGAGATCCTGATTTGGATAAAGGGGAGAGAACATTCTAGGTAAGACCAACAGAGAGAACAAAGGCCTCATTTGCATTTTCTATTTTATAGAGTGGAGGCAGCCTGTTAGATTATCCTTTTTCACAGTCTCTGGAGGGAGAAGGAAGCCTGTTCCGCAGCCTCAAACTTAAAGGGAGCCAGGAATTGTCTGTAGGTTCCTAGGGAAGCAGCCGAGAACCCTGCATGGCTCAGTCTGAGGCTGGCAGTTGTGCGCGTGACGGCTTCTCAGCTCTGGAGTCCTCCTGGCCAAGGTAACTGTGCAGTGAGCAGAGGCTCAGGGAAGGTGCTCAGAGGTAGGAGTACCAGCTGTTTTGCGAGTACCAGCTGTTTTCCAAGTACCAGCTGATTTTCCATTTCCTTGACAAGTTCAGGGAGCATCAGACCAGCCCCTGGTTGGGGAAAAAGGTTGATGAATAGTTGGCAAAGGGTCTCTAGCTCTACCCGACTCCTCAGAAAAGAGCCAGAGCCCCATCAGTTACGTGGGAAGATGACGAACAAGCTGGACACTAAATAGAAAACAACTTCCTCTCCCTTAGGCACTCGAAACCAAGGGACTGGAGTTTCCAAACGTACCTGGGCTCAGAGGCAGAATTCAGAGCAGAGGAAAAGGACATCCTCCACCTTTTCTCCAGAAGCAAACCTCTTTTCCCAGTGCAGGAAGGACCACAGAGACCACAAAGAACAAGATCAACAAGACTGCTGACACAGGAGCAGGACAGAGACAAGTCGGTCCAGGCCTGGGTCCCTGCAGTGGCATTTCTGGGGCCTTTGGGAACATGCACATGAAAGACAGGAAGGTCTTGGCCAGAACGGGGAGGGCAGAGGAACTGAAGACTGAGGATGACGATGATCAGATTCCTGCTGCTCAACTTCCTGTGCCTAGAGGAAATGAGGGGAGCATGCTCCGTGTGTGTGTGTGTGTGTGTGTGTGTGTGTGTGTGTGTCTCTCTCTCTCTCTCTCTCTCTCTCCTGCCTAACTTTACCAGGGCCACATCCTTGTCTTATTCACAGTGTCTACCCGGCACTGGGACTCACCCATCCAGGCCTGTGATAAAAATCTGTGTAATGAACACATGAAAGAACAAAAGAATGAATGAACAAACCTCGGTCTGACAAAGAGGAAGTTGCCTAGACCCCCCTGACCCGGCTGGAGTTTCTGCTGAGAAACCACCCAGGACGCAGCAGCTTGCCAAAATGTGCCAAGAAACAAGGAGAATGTGCCAACATCTTGCAACAGTTCCATTCTGAGACAGTCATTTTCATGTGATGATTTTTAAGTGCTTACTTGGCTAAAAAACCATCAGGCTGGGAACTCTGTCAACTGCTGTGAGCCAGGACAGAGGCAAAAGGTGGCTTTTCGCCTATTCTCCTTGATGCCACCACCAGGGGGCCTGCAGATGCCCACGGAGCCACATCCCAGTGACATGCCTTCTGGGCCTGTTTCCTTCTCTGTCTGGCTTTCCAAAGGCCAATTTATACTTTCTCCTGCTTCCCACAATTTAAGGGAATGAAACAACATGTTCCAAGTTGGAAACCATAATTTTGAAATGATGCAAAAAAATTGAAGATAATGAAAAACATCTGAGTTCAGATACCTGGCAATGGCAGTTGTATCATCCAAAGGCTCTTTGTAGGAGAAAAGGAATGAACAGCTGCTCAACAGAGTGGACATCACCCCCATCTCTGCCCCCCATCAAGGGAGGACACTTGTTCAGTGGAATAATCACAAAGCGTGAGATGGAGGTGGGGAGATGTGAAGATAATTTTCCATTCCCCTAGTGGCTCTAGCTATTGTTTGCAGCTAAAATGCATTATCTGGGAATAAACGAGGAAACTCGATGGTTTGCAAGGGAACTGCTCTGACAGTGTCTAACCCTCCATAAAAACCATTACAAGTCAAGAAGGGCTGAGAGTCAGGTTTGAACCATTAGTACCATGAAATCTTACATATTGGAGAGCTAAAATGGCCTGAAGGGTGATGTACTTTAGATCCCCATTTTGCAGATGGGAAAGTTTAGAAAGGTTGAGCAACCTGATCAATGTGACTGAGTTAATTAAATATTAAAGCTTGGACTAGAATTCAGGTCTCCTGACTCTAATAACTTAAACAGCCATTGAGCTCCCAGGGGAGACATATAAAGTCATGAAAAAACAAGCAAACAAATAAAATCAAGTTAAAAAAAAAAAAGCAGAATTGAAGCTATGCTTTCCAAAAATCACTAATCTGCACATTTTGAAAGGGTTTCCAATTACTCTACATCCTCTAATAGTCCTGCTTTTAATCTCCCTCCACCGTCAGCTTCTCTGTACATAACACGATGTCAAACAGTGCTAAGAAAACATGTCTGCACCAGCAGAGAGTCGTAACACACCCTACCGTGTGGGTCCAGGAAAATGAACGTGGGATTGCTAATGTAAGATCTTCCCGGGCTGCCACTGCAGGGCTCCATGTACCAGCGTTCGATCACTAGTTATAGGACTAGGGAGCCACGGTGGCCCTGGAGCAGAAACTGTGTTGTGTTACCCACTTCCCCGGGTGAAACCAACAGGAAAGAAGGACGCTAAAATTATCCAAAACTCAGACTCATGTTTCAATATATTTCCAAAACCAGTTTACTCCCACTGCCTTCCCATTCATCCTAAACTGGAGCCCTTCCTCATGTGACAGGTACAACATGTGAAACTCAATCTAACATTGATGCTAGGCACATAGTAAGTGCTCAATTGATGTCTGTTGAATGCCTCACTGAGCACTGGTTCCTTCTTTATCCTTTTCAGTATTTTCTGATTTCTTTTTCAACAAGCATGTATTACTGTCATAATCTGAAAGATACATAACACTACTTTAAAAAAATCTATTTAAGTCATTGTGTTTACAAATCAGTCCCTCCCGAAAAGGCTATATGAGAAGACAGAGACATTTTTAGTGGAGAAGGAACATGGAAATGAACTATTATAAAATATCAGAGTCCCTGTCACTTGACTCCACCTCTGATGACCTAAGGACAGCACCAATTCTTTGCTCAACAAAAGTGGCAGGATGTCAGGCACATCCTTCAGACTGCAGTGACACCGTTTAACCACACATGAAAGCACATTTGCCCCACGCCTACCTTGCAGCTGCAGCCAGGAGATTTTTCGCATTGGGAGCTCCTGGATCTACAGAGAGAGACTTGGCAGCTAACAGCAGCTTGCTGGATGCCATAGAGATATTCTTGAGGTTTCCTATCACTTGAATCTGGTCTTCTTTTGTCTGAAAGGTCAAAAGGAGTCAGAATAATTAGGGACTGTCCAATTCTCGAAGCAAACATCAGAGAGCTAGGAGCAGCATCCTGAAATGGAGGCAAGTTATCTGTATAGATCACATTAAACCCAATTAGTCTGCAGATGCCTAACTCCTTGAGACACTAACCAGTGTCTACCCTTTCCCAAAGAGATGCTCAGATCAAGATGCAGGCAATAGGGAAAGAAATCCATCCCCGAGTGGGTTAGCCAAGAGCAGTGCTTTCTCACAAGTAGAGGCACTGAAGGGGGGAGGGGGTGGGAGGAGAGAGAGCTGAGCAGAGCCAATGCACAGACGAGGCAGCGATTCCAGCATCTTGCTCAACAATGCTGGAGTTGTCAAGTAGCTGTGCATCTCAGCCTGGCACAGACAACCAGCACCGACTCGGTATTCAGAGCTGACTGCATCCCTGAAGTTCCTGGCTCGGGAGAGGACACGTTTCTCACCTGGTTGCCATCAGAGAAACATTCCTCTGTAGATAACAGAGCAAGAGACACCCCAGATCTCTCTTTCAGGGAGTTTACAGGAGCTCAGGGAAAAGAACAGCTCTGCAAGCTGACACCAGACTAGTCATGCTCCCTTGTTCTAAACAAGGCGTTTATCTGTTCATCTGAAGGAGGTAATTTTTAATCGCTTGACACTCAGTATTAGACACAGTGCATTCAAATGGGCCCAGTAAATCTCATATACAAATATATATTTTTTACTATATTATCCTGCATTCAAAGAGCTGTCCTAATTTCTACTAAACATTCTCCCTCTTCCTGCCCTCCCTCCAAATAACATAAGACTACGGATTTTGCCGGAGGATCGTGGGAAAAGTTATCTTTCATCACTAACAGCACTTCACACGGAAGCTGACGGCGTCTTTGCGAATGCCACTTCTGTGAGGTCATGGGGCTTTCAGAGCAGCAAAAAGAATGCACCTGTGGCCTGCCTGTCTCCAGGTTCCCTCTTCCTACTTGTTCAGTTGCTCTCAAGGGTGGAAATTCATCAGAGCAGAGAGAGGCTAAGGTCAACGCCAGAGAGCCCCCTGCACACCCACCTGAGCTTGGCCAGCCATCTCAATACCAGCATCGAGGAATTCATCAAAATCCTCACTGAACTTTCCAGAGGCTGCAGCCAGCTCTCCACTCTGGCCCCGGGTGGCATGGACAACTTCCCCTGCGGACTGGTTCAGATCGGCCGCTGCCTGGTTCAGTTCACTCTGGGCTTCCTGGAAAGGCTTTGTGCTTGGAGGTAGCTACAGAGAACAGAAGGCACATCGTGTGAGAAGTTTTACTCTGTATGGGAGAGAAAAAGGTAGGTATCGTGAAGGGAAGAAAGACTCTCCAGGGATGCATTTCTGAGTCATCAAGATTAAAAAGCTCTGTGTGGTCTGAGCCATGTTAAGTTTGACTTTCAGCACATAGACATTTATTCATTCATTCACATTTATTGAACTCCTACTCCATGCTTGACACTGTGGACTTAAAAATGGTAAGGACAGCTTATCTTCAGGACTCGCGGTCTCCTAAGTGGCAGAGACAGGCTCCACACCAAGGCAGTCTGATTCCAGTATCCATTCTCTGAACTCCCACCCTATTTTGTCTCTCCTAAGATGGAAACCCTCAAAGTTTTAGTTTTCTAGAACTAAAACGTAGATGCTATCAAACTTCAAATCATGTTCTTCCAAACTAATATCCACCAATTTTGTTTTATTCGTGGTCTTTCCTAATCATAACTTTTTTACAGAATACAAGTGTCATTTAGCAGGACAATAACCTCTTGTGAAAAGTTCCAGAGAGTTAAGCTGGACTCTATTAGTCACCCGCATACATTGCCTGCATACCTGTGCAGAGAAGAAACAAAGATGAACAAGCACAAGCCTCCTTCAGCAGACTGACTATGCAGGGGAGGGAACCAGCCCCAGGTGACATTTCTGACTACTTGCTCTCTCGGTGAGTCTTGGACACGTGCGCCCCTCCGATGCCTGGTCAGAAGCCAGATGATCACACACCCCCTTCCCGTCTCACTGGGATGACCCCAGAGCAAACAGCAACATGGGCTCAAACAAAAAGTAAACTTTAACAGTTCTACCTGGGAACTTTGCAGATCAGAAAACAAAACAAGGGGAAGACAAATTAGCAGGAAAAAAAAGATTACTAAGGGAAGGGTTAGCTACTCAGAGATCCCATGGAGGGGAAAAGACCCCATTCACACCTGAGGTGAACCTACTGCCCCGGCGCCCCTTCCCAGTCCAAGAACCTCTCACCGAATCCACAAGCAGCTTCTTGCTGGACTCCCCAATGCTCTTCAAGGCCACGTCCACGTCCTTCTGCCCAGGAAGGCAATTCACACAGTTGTTCAAGGAGTGTGAGACGGCTTTGGCCACCTGAGTATATGGAGGGAGAGAAGCACCATAGGACAGCGGCCTCCAGTACAAACATTTTTGCACATTTGTTGGGGATGAGCAGTGACAATACATAGACCTGAACCAGATAAGGAAATTATCTACCAGCATCTACCTGACACCGTTTACTGTATTAAATCACCTCGTCCAGGCCTCTTGTCCAAGAGCACATTCTACTCTCTCACCGGGGTTAACATTCTGCCTTAGCAAAGGGTCCGGCACAGCGATACGGCACATCGCATCTGCTCCCCAAAGCCAGGCTACGTCATGGCTCTGTGATTCAACCACAGGACTCTCCGAGATGAGATCAGGTTCTAAAACAAAGATGTCTTATACCAAGAGAAAGAGAAATATCTCCCTTCTTGAGAGCCCTGCTGAGGTCACCAGGGTGGACGTAGACCTTGAGTTCTTTGGATCACAGGTAGCTAGGCCTGTGGACTGATTTCTGCCCAGCAACCTTCTGGTGCCGTCACCCCGACCTCGCTCTGCCCAGGGGCAAGTGGGATGCGCTGAGCACTTTCAGACCAACCTGGAGTTGCTGACACACTGCCTAGGAATGTGTAAGTGGCTCCCTGCTTGCACTCTTCGGTATCTTCAGCTCAAAGATAAGGCCTTGGAGGTGGGCTGTGGCATTTCCTCTAATCTAAACCATCTCCTCCCAGCCCCATGTCTAGAACTATGCCTGGATGGTACCTGGCCAACTGGTTTCATCAGGTAGTCAGAGAAACATCCGAAGAAGTGACAGAGAAAGCGCAAAACTTCTGAGTGGCTGGCCCTACCTCACGCCCCAGGCTAAGAAGAGGAATGTAGTTCAGCACACATGGGCCTGAGCCAACATGTTATGTCCTGTCTCCTAAACTTCCAAAGACAGAGTTCAAAGCCCCCCGTACCTTCTGTCGACTGTGAATTAAGCAAATCTCACATTAACGTGAGGAACACTAGGCAAGACTTACAAAAGCAACCATCATGTATGGCCAGCATTGCTATGGCCATGAAACGCTCTGAAAATACCTGCTGAGTCAAAGTGTTCACACCAAGAAAAAGTGCCCAGCAGACAGCTTGCCAACATGTCCAAGTAAACGGTGACAATGACAGCCGCGATTTCCAATTCTGAGCCTCACCTGAGCTAGTCTCTGCTGACTCTCTGCATCTCCAGGTGCAATCAAGGCCTGCTTGGCTTCTTGGATGAGCATGGCAGAGCCCTCCATCACGTCTCGAGCAGAATCTAACATGGCATGAGCAGCCGCGGGGTCACTTGTAGAGGCAGCCACTCCACGGGCAGCCTGGGCCAGAGTTTTCAGAGCTTGGGCCGTCTCTCTAGCAGCCACCCCTGGGGATAAAATCCCATCAAAATCTCTATTAGATTCCACCTAAAAGTTACACATTGGGAATAGGCTTCTGGACCAGGACCTGGCACAGGGTGAGCTCCAGATTAATTTTTATAAAGTGTGAATTGCTGTGTTTCTCAAAGAAGTAGCCCATCCTCCTGGCTCTGGGCCAATCCACAAGACATTATAACAAATGCAATGCTAAAGACTACTTGCCTCTGACTTCCCTTGCTCCTACTGCCTCGTGTGTTCCCAGACCTAAAACACCCAGTGCATGGGAGCAAGTACACAGATGGGCACACCTGGGTGTGTCAATGTGTAGGTATGTGGGAGGTCATTTAAATCCACTTTTCGTCTCAATTATCTCTGTTGGGGAAATAACTTACATACAGTAAAGTGAACAAGTCCATGTGTGCAGCTCAGTGAATCCATACATATGGCTCCATGTACATGTCCACCGTCACCCGTGCCCTTCCCCAGGCAATATGCCGTCACGCTGGAAGTAATCACTATCCTAACATCCATTACCTTAGGCTACCTTTACCTGTTCTTAAACCTCATGTTAACGGAACCACATAGTATGTGTGCTTCTGTGTGTGGTTTCTTTCTCCTGACCACGACACTGTGAGGTCAATCAAGTTGTTTTGTGTAGCAGTCCATTCTTTTTTCTTGATGTGTAGTATTCCATCATATGAGTACACCCACACGTGTTTATCCATTTCTCTGCTCATGGACATCTAGGTTGTTTTCCGTTTGGGGATATTATGAATAAATTTACCAAGAAAGTTTTCATATACACATTCAGGGAGACATGGAATTATTTCTCTTGGATATAAACATAGAGGTGAATTGCTGGATCACACAGTAAGTGCATATTTAGCTTTATAAGATACTGTGAAATGATTTTGCGATAACACACACCACCAGCAATATATGAGAGTTGCAGTTGCTCTATATCCCAGGCAATACCTGGTAGCATTGCCAGATTTTAATTTAATCATTCTGGTGGGTGGGTGTTGTATCTCAATGAGGTTTTAACTTTTGTATCCTTAATGAGTAATGATGTTGAGCACCTTTGCATACACTTAATGGCCATTTAGATATGCTCTTTTGTGAAGTACCTGTTTATGTCTAAATTCACATCTAAACAGATGATGGGATTTGGTAATAAACTATGAATATAAACGAGTCCTTTAAAACTACAGTACCACCTCTTGCAGAATAAACATGAGTCTTACTATGTGACACCTAGTCCTTGGCACATACAAGATGAGGATGAAAATTGGAGATGCCAGAGCATATAACAAAAAACCCTGAGAAGCACAGAACAGGTGACGCTATAGCTCATCTCATCTAACCATTTCGCAGATGAGGCCCGGCACTGAGAAGTGTCTTGCCCACAAACACTTCTAGAGGCAACACCAGAGCTAGATCTAACTCTTCCTAACTTTTGAGTCAAACACTCATCATAGTGCTCTTTGGGAGAGAGAATGATGAGGGCTTCTTGCCAAAACATATAAGATCTGCATGAAAAATACACAAATCAGTGTCTCTCTCTCATCAAACTTTGAAATGATTCTTTTCTACAGGATTGAGCTGGACGGTTTCCAGGTACCAGTGAGTATGACCTGTACTAGCCATGGCTTCAGCTGAGTCCACAGGGACACAGCAGGTGATCTTCTCCTTACTGAGGACGAGGCTCTGTAATACAATAGAGGCTGAGAAAGGCCCCAGGTCCACACAGCAAGACAGCTTCGCAGTGCTGCAGACCTGTTAATATGTAAATATTTAGTAAATCGCACAGCTGGGATATAACTGCACCATCTAATCAAGGTAAATTACAAAGCTGCCAATCTACCTTTTATCACATGGCACTTCTGAGCACAGCTTGCTGAATGAAAGAATTTTCAACGAAGTGTTTTTTATGGCAGAGGAGAAGCCCAGAAGAGAAAACACAAAAGTAAATAAAGCTAAGGTGCAGGAGAGAAAGCAGCAGAGTCAAAGGGTCATTCCCTTTTGCATTTAAGCTTTTGGCACAGGGTTGGAGGGTGTCGTTGCTGAGAAGAGTGCCAGATGTGGTGGAGACCACGTCTAGCTCTGGTTCTCCTGTTGATTAGCTGCGTGGTCTATACTGCTGCCTTTTCCCTCTGGGCCTCAGTTTCCCCCAGGTGTTAGGAGACAGTGAGATCCTAATTCCGACCATCACAGATTCTAGGCTCTGATTTCTAGACCTCTTCTCTTGTCTTCCCATTGGTCAGATGGACTCTTGAATCCATTTTATTTGAGTTATATAGAAATTGGGAAGAATAAAACATTTACCATATACAATTAGAAAAGACATGTTTATGCAAAAACCATTTAGTGAAAAATCTTTCATAGACTGCTTAAAAAATGCAGAAACCAGAAGAGCTAAATTCCAAAAGCCTAAGTCTGTCCATCCCATGTATTTTCTGCCGAGGATTCACTGTGAAACCTCAAGGCACATCAAGGATCTTCTCGGGAGGGATTAGGTTTCCTGGAAAGAGGAAGCCACACCATCGAAAGGATGAAACAAGACCACCAGGGGCCAGAGAGCCCAATGAACATCCAAAGCTGTACACAGCAACCTTCTCAATGGAAATCGCTAGAGGTCAGATCTCCAAGCAAACACCCCCTCTCCAACCAGAACTGTTCCTGCAGTCAAGCGTGCATCACAATGCCAGAACTGTTTCAATAACCACAGTCCTTTGAAAATACAGATTACTTTCACGGTATTCTTGCTATTAATATCTGGATCTTAAATTATACTCAGCAGTAGATTCTTAAGAAGACATATCAAGTGATATTGAGTATAGTAGCATTCTTCCTAATGGTTGCTACTCTTTTTCAGAATTCAAGTGGACTGTGTGTCCAGACAGTACTGGACCACACAGCAAGCTCACAAGGAAAAAACCAGGTACAACACAAAGCTTTAATCTGTTTTAAAGTACTGGGAAAGCGTTCTGTCTGTTTAACTGCATTCAGCTATGCAGAAATGTACGTTGGATGTTGCACTGGCCAAACCAAACCACATTGGCATCAGAATGCAGCCTAGTGGCCACTAACATTTAATTTCTGAATATCCCACACCTCAGCTGAGCACAAGGGAACCGAGACCCAGAAAGAACTTGTCCACACTTGCTCTTTCTTTCCTTACTTTCCACCCATTCTTCAACTTTCCTGAAACTGCCTCCAATGAAGGCAGCAGTGACCGCCTTACTCTTAAAGCTAATGGATGCTTCTTAAGTACCCACCTTCCCGAGACACGAATTTCTGGGCAGCAACCACATACATAGTTCTGGAGACATCGCTCTCTCCTGGCTTCCCTGCTCTCTCCACAGCCGCGGGTTCTCACTTCTCTCGAAGATTTCTGTTGCTCCGCTTCTGCCTTACCTCGCTGGGTTCTAATGGATACGCTTTCTCGCACTCTACCACTTCCCATAAGCAACCTTACCTGTTTCCATGGTTTCAAATCATTATCATCTTACTAATAATTTTCAAATCTTTTATCTTCCAGCCCAGCCTTCTCTACTGAGTTCCACGGCCAAAGATCTATGTGCCTAATGACATTTCCACTTGCATATCCCGCAGGGACTTCGACCCAAATGCACTTAAAGTAGAACCCCGCATTCTTGAACTTCACCTCTCCCACCCACACCCCACTCCTACCAACGCTCATATGTTCCCTTCACAGTGATTCACAGGACTTTTCATTCGGCTATCAGGCCAAACACCTGGAGGTGTTACCTTCCTTACCTCGATCCTGCCGATTTCTAACCAGTCATCAAGAACTATCCTGTCTTTGCTTCTCTGATCCATCTCTGTCTCCACTGCAGGACACTACAGACTCTGATCTGGATAAATGCAATAGCCTGCTTGCTGGTGCTCCTGCCCCTCACTTTGTTTCTGTCCAATCTGTTCTACACACAGAGGAAGGGCGACCTACAGGAAAGGCAAGCTGAACTGTATCCGCCGCTGAAAATGTCTGCATGTTCCTCCGTTAAAGTCCAACTTATTTAAATTGGCTTATGGGGCCCTTTAGCATCTGACGCCACCTAATTTTCCAGCCCAATCTTTCTCCTCACCCCCAGTTCCTTCAGGCAGCCTTCTTTTCCCTCACCTTTCAGACGGCATTCAGGCAGTGCCCATTTCCAAACCACTTTTCAAAGCCTGTCAAAATTAATTGACGCTATTTCTAGGCTGTTTTTCAGACACCAGCTAGGTAACCCATCTTGTGATATGTCATCAGTATCAGAGGATGCAACCTGGAAGACAGTCTTCCCTTTACTAAATATGCATTTCATCATCTAGACAAAATCTGGCAAGATTTGGGGAATGCATAGACATTTTTGAAACATAAATCTCTCATATAACCCTATGTTTTATAAGAATTTATACATACTTTTCCTTCTCCTCAAATGCTAAAGGAGTCCTAAATAAGCCTCAAAACCCTGGCCATCAGTCAATTCTGCTCTGAAAATTTCCCTTATCCTCCCACTAGGACCAAATTGTACATTCTTATTATTAAAGATATTGTATTATACTATACCATAACTTCTTGTGTTTCTGTTGTGCTTTTTAATTTTGATCTTCAAAGTAATAAAATGTATGCAGTTTTGCAAATCAAAGAGGATTTTGCTTATAGTAATGGCAAAATGACTTATTGCAAATCAACCTCACCATAGAGAAACAACTAGAAACACAGGAAAACACATACAAAACATATATTTGAAGGCCCTGGAAGGATACCAAGGCACCAAGGTAAAGAGGGCCAAGATCTTGGAAAGAAGGAAAACCTCAGAGAAGTGAGTCCAACTTTAGGGATTGCTTTTTCCCCAAAAGGCATTTCCTAATTTGTAAACTGTTGCCAAGACATTGAGCTGAGCAAAGCTTCCTGAAATCTCATGGGGCTAGGAAGATTAAAAAAGCATAATTCTGATCCTAAGAAACACAATGGCCTGGTAAACACCACACCCTTTCAGAGGGGACACACAAAGAGCGACACTCCAACAGGTAAACTGGAAATAGACCTTACAATTTCCAGTCAGCCCAGCCCCTACATTTCTATTGTGATCTCTCCTTATCTTAACTACCTGCCAGAAGCAAAGTGTGATCTTGTGTAGGGAAAGCAACACGATTCAGGGCCTCAAATTATCTCTACAGTTTAACATACTGATGCCCAGCGTTAAAGAAAAAATATCAAAAATCCAGGAGACAAGACCAATGGCTGAAAACCAAATGGGGGGGAAAAAAACCCAGACAATAAAAACAGACCCGCGGGTGATCCATATAGTAGACAGGCTGATTCCAGAATTTATATGGAAACGTGAAAGGCAAAGAGTAGTCAACACTAACTTGAGGAAGACCAGCAAAGTTGGAGGACTTACATTACCAGACACTAAGATTTAGGATAAAACTGCAGCACGGTAATTAGGAAAGTGTGGTACTAACACAAAATCAGGCTGTTAAATCAATGGAAAAGAAAAGAAATACCACAAAACGACCCACACGTGTATGTTCACTTACTTTACAACAAAGTGGCAGTAAAGACGCCAGTGGGGAACAGACGGTGTTTTCGATCCGTGGTGCTGGATCAAACGGACATTCATGCGAAAAAACAATTAAGCTGGAACCCTACTACACGTGAACAAAGCCATTCCAGATGGACCTCAGTTCTAAATATGAAAAGCAAAATGATAAAGCTCTAGAGTATAACAGAGGAAAATATCTGCATGATCTTGGATAGGCCAAAGTTTTAAAATAGGACACAAAAAGTATTGACCATAAAGAAAAAAATCATAAATTGGACTATATTAAAATGAAAAAAAAAACACTTTTGTTCATCAAAGGACACCTTTAAGAGCTTAAAAAGGTAAACCACAAGATATAATACATACAAGTGACAAAGAATTCCTACAAACAAGGAAAAGATAAATAAACCAATTTTCAAAAAATAGGCAAAAGATATAAACATACAAAATGGCCAATAAACCTACAAAAAGATTGTTCATAGGGAAATGCATTGTTCATCAGGGAAATGCAAATTAAAATCATAATACTGCACACTCACCAAAAGGGCTAAAATTGAAAGACTGACAATACAAAGTGGTGACAAGGATGTAGAACAACTGGCATTTTCATGCACTGATGAAAGGAATGTACCAAATATACACAGAGCCTCTGACCTAGCAATTCCACTTCTAGGTATGGATCTAGAAAGTGTCTACTTATGTTCACTAAACAACAGGTACCAGAATTGTTCATAGCAGTGTTTTTTTGGAAACAACCCAAATACTCATCAACCGAATAAATAACAACAGGTATATTCATATAATGCAACACTATAGAAATCAACGGAAATGAGAGAACAACTATATGTACCATAGATGTCTCACAAACAACGCTGAGCAAAAGCAGCCAGACACAAAGGGACACATACTGTATGGATCTATTTATTTACAGTTCAGAAATAGGCAAAATTAATCTCTGCTGTTAGAAGTCGTGGGTGTTTATCTCTGGGGAAGGAGAGAGGACATACAGTGGTTAGAAGAGGGCAGGTCTGGGATGCTGAAAGTGCTCTATTTCTTGACCTTGGTGTGGCTTCTTGGGTGCATCTGATATGAGATAATTCATAAAGGTAGCCATTTAGATTTGTGCTGTCTTCTGTATGTATGTTGTACTTGGGTAATAATGGATATTTCAAAGAGTCAAGCAGCACTACTGTACAGCACAAGTATACTCCTGACCCGCTCCTCCTCACCCGAGTCCCACTCCGAGAGTCACTCAGTTTTCTTCCAATACTTCGTATATTTTTAGTAACGTGCTTATACTGAAACTTCTTGGTTTTTAAATCTGAGATATGTATAGACTTCCTACTATGGTAACATTTCCTTTTTGTATAACTTTCTGCTTTTCTTAGACTTGATAATTATACAATTTTTTCCTTATAGAGACAGATTCCTGTTTAAGGAGTCTCGTGGAGGTGGGCAGAAAAAAAAGAGTTTTGTGCCTTTAGGGGCAACTGGCATCGCCAATGCTCCATATCTCTGATCCCCCAGGGTTCTGCAGCACGAATAAGCTTTTGCTTCTTGCTGGCTTCCCTACCCGTTAGGTTTCTGTTCATTCGGCTCCATCCGTTACCGCTCGTCTTTCTACCTTCCATCCTCAAACATTTCACTGACATCTTACCTGTTGTCATCTCTTATTCTCTTTGACCTTCTTTATTCCTTTAGTGGGATTTCAGGAGTCAGAGATAGTTCTAGAAGTCTGTCGTTACTATTTCTTTACAGTCTAGCAGGGGCAATCCACAAATAGTTTGGGGGGATCATATTCTATTCGTCTTTGTAAGCTCAGTACCAAGCCCAGTAACAAGCCTGCGGGAAGTGCTTGAAAACTGTATGGTGAACTGCCAGGGGAAAAAAGTCAGGCGTGTTGTCAAATCAGTGAATTCCCCACCCCACGCCCAGGTGGCCTGCACCTGGCCACATGGCATCACGCCAGGCGCAAGTCTCACCTGTGTAGTGCTCATTGCCTTGAGCTGCGCAGGTCAGGAGCTGCGCCATGGAGGAGCCCACCGCCTTCGACGTGCTTCCCAGGTCCTGAGCACATTTTTCCAGCTACAAGAATATTCAAGGAGGAAGAGAATTCAGAAGAAAAGAAACATACGCTGAGGTCGTAGCATAACTGAGAAAAATAACGAGCATAAAACCTTGAGCCTTAGCTATTTCCCATAGAATATAGCAGTGGTGCTAAGGGGCAGTGGGGTGCTACAGGAGAAAGAGCCCGAGCTTTAGAACAAACAAATCCGGGTGCAAATCCCTGCCCTGGGCTCTCACCCCTCAATTACTAGCCTGAGATCGGGTAAGTTACTGAACCTCTCCAAGCCTCGGTTTCCTGAGGAGATCATAATACCTAGTTCAGAAGGTTTTCAGAGAATTAATGTAGGCTCTCCACAAATGGTAGCTATTAGTAATATGCCTTTAGAAGCTAATTTAGAAAGTCTGCAACAAATCCTTAGTGGGAATTAATTATGCCTTGGCAGGAAGTGGGCAGACATCCAGCTGCATCACCTTCCTGGCATGTGGGACCATTAACATTGTTCAATTTGATCATTATACTTTGAGGAGTTCCAACTGAAAGGAAATGCAATAGAAGTAGAGGTTTGGAGCGGTAAATGAGATTATGAAAACGGGCAAGCGCTTGTTTCCCATGAACAGCATGCTATCTTGCTTTGTGAACTGAATACAGAATTCAGAGAACAAAGTCAGCAAAGGCCGAGGGTATGGGTAATTATTTGATTACTAGATGAGGACAACCTTTTGGAAAAGAATTTCGAGGCACACCACGAGAGAGCAAAAAGACATTAGAGAACAAATGCATTCTGAACCCTGCAATATGTTTCCCAAGAGAGGCAGGACCTTCAAATAAAAAACAGAGCCTGGTCCATTATAACCAACAATATGTTATAATACAGCAACATGTTTTTTAGAGCAAATAATTTCTTTAAAAAGTACATGGTGTTTCTTGTATTCTAACTGATCAGTTCTAGGCAAAGGTAGAGCACATGTTATACCAGCCTCTCTTGGGCCCCCGTGGAGCACAGAAGAGACGCCTGGACCATGCTGCAAAGCTGCCGGCCCAGCAGCTGGACTCAACATTGTCATTAGCTGGGTGACCTCAGTTAAGTGACTTAACCTCTCTGAGCCTGAGTTTCCTTATCTTTACAATTAGGGGTAACCTGACTTAAATATTTCCTGAGTGCTTCCTATGTACCAGGTATTGTTCTATCTACAGCACATCAGATGCTCCTGAAGTCTTTACATTCTAAAAGTCTTTAGTCCATTCGAAGAGCGAGTAGCAGTAGTTAAGAGCAGAAGCTCTCAAGAATGCAGGTTTTGGAGTCCAGCAGATCTGGGTTCAAACCTTGGTTCTGCCACTAACCGGCAGATAACACTGGACAGAATACTAACGACTTCTGTTTTCTCAGCTGTAAATGCGGTTAGTAAAACTTGCTCATTAAGGTTACTAGCAGGATACACCACACTGTGTGTACAGTGCCTAACTGGTGGTTAATAAACGGTGGTATTTTGTCAGCAAGGTTCAGTAATCTCAGAAAGGAAGCACATACTAATGAGGAGGATTGGGAAAATGTTAGCCAGAAAACTCTGCCCTGACATCGCCATCAGGAGGTGTCATAATACAGTCAAAGCAGATCTCTGGCGCCATCATCCCATTGCCAATTGTGGCTTTGTTGTGTTAAAGTGCTTTGCCATTATTCACCCCCGTGTTTTGTGTTAAGTAAATGTTTCTAGAAAGCATGACAGTTGATAACCTTTTCTGTGTTTATCATTACAACCTCATGGCCACCCATTTCACAGATAAAACTCTTGAGACACAGGAGACACAGGACTCGTCCGCGGCTAGCTGGCAGCACAGTGGGGTCTAGAAGGCAGCGCTCCTAGCTCCAAACCCGATTCCTCCAGCCGCGCTGGGCATCCTTTCAGGAAAAGGCCACAGATCCTTCGACATTTAACAAACGTCACCAAACAACAGACATCGTAAAAACCAACAACTAGGCAACATTGTAACAGGTAAAACCCGCACCCCAAGCTGGCTCTGACAGCTCACCGTTTCCCCCGGGAGCGGTTTCAGCTGACTCTCCACGGCAGCCACCTTGGCATCCTGCAGTTCATTCTTCAGGGTCTGCACGGTGTTCAGAGCCGAATCAATTTCCATAGGACCACAGGCTTCGTGGGCCTGTCAACAGAGAATGTGGGACCATCTGTACACAGTCTGCTTGGGGAAAGTGTCCCCAATTCTTTGCAACGTATGAAATGCCTTCCTGGATATACCCAATGGTTCTCCAGATCTAGGAGCAGAAGGCAAGGGAAGCAAGTGGTTTTCCCCGAGAGAAGAAAATCATCCTCAGTCCTTAACTTCCCCAAATAATCACTTATGTATATTTCATAACTAGACATACTTAAAGTCTTCTTGAAGCTATTTTTATCTGAAATGCATCCACTTCTTAGACTTAGTGGATCCTACATCCACTGGGGCTGGGTTCTAGAGACAGGGCACCTGGTACGTGAGTGTGTACACGGAGGCGTGGCAAGTATGCCGTGAATGAGCGAACAAACGAACCCGGCACCCTGGGGGCAAGTTTGTACCCACCTTACTGATTCTCTTTACAAATTTCTAGAATATAAATCACTATCTTTCCATACTGAAGATTATAAAAGTTTATTTCCTTAGTAATGTGTTTCAAGAAAACTACTGCATTCTCTTGATCATTTAGAACATTCCTCTCCAAATGCTTTGATGCATGCCCGATATGCACATGTAAATAAACGATATACATGAGTAATTATTAATCAGTATACTAAATACTGGCAAATCTTAATTTCTTTCCTTTTTTAGAAAATAGAAAATTTACAGCAGCAGCAAATATTAATTAATTGATATCTATGTGCCAATATTACTTGGTGAGGAAACTGAGGCACAGAGAGGTTAACTAACTTGCCTAGGTCACAAAACCAGTCAGTGGCAAGGACAGAATTTGAACGCAGGCGGTCTGGAGCCTGCACTCTTAGCCCTTACACTACACACAAAAAAATATTTACAAGCCCTCGCAGTGTCTTTCTGCACCCAGTGGACAGTCTTACTTAAGTCCCACTTTGGGGATCACTGCTCCAGAGCAGCTGTCTGATACTGGTGTGTGTCTCAGGCTCACGAAGAAAACTTGTTAAAATGCAGATGTCTGGGCTCCACGAACAGAGATTCTGTTTGGTTGTTCGGAGGGAAGGTCTAGGGACCTCCATTCTAGCAAGCACCCCTAGGTGATTCTAGGGCAGATAGTCCCAGGACTTCTCTTTGAGAAACACAGCTCAAAATACTTTTTTATTGGTTACAGTCTAAAGCTCTGGATATTCTTCTTTGGCAATGTAGTGTGCTGCTCATATTAACAATTCAAGTCCGCTTCTACCTTCTTCCCTTACCGATTTATGAGTCTGCTTGTTTCTATATAGGGACTGTTACAATGAGGAAAAATGAATTCATGCAAGAACCTCATGCTAATACCACATCAAACAGGGTCGTAATGAGGCTTTGGTAATTAATAAGTTCCAGAGACAGAAATTCGTTTAGTCCCCAATTCTGTTCTCTTGAGGACCTTGTGAAGGTGAATGCTTCCATACAAGATGTGAAAACTTTTCAGGTGAAAAAAGACAATATAGATGACCCACTTCCCCAAGTAGATTTTCTGCCTAAATTATTTGTTATTAAGTTTACAAGACGATACCTAGAAGACGTGATCACTTATTTTACCCTGTAATCTGCCTGGCACCAAGACACTGCTGGTGTCTCCTTTAAGACTGAGAAAAATGGACCATTGCTTGTCCCAGGATATTGGAGGGGAGGAAGCGGGGGAAGAGGAGGAGGAGGGGAAGCATGCAACTTAAAATAGTTCAACAAAAGTCATCTGGGACCAGAAGGTAATAACTAAGTCTGGGAGAGGGTGGCTAAATGCAGTAAAAGCCAACCCACAGGGGCATCCTTAACCATCATGCAGACGAAACAGACAACTCTGCCGAGAAACAAGTCCAGCAGCCTACGGACCCCGGGCAGCACCCCAGCCACGTGAGCCGTAGGGAATGAAAAGCTCCGTCCCTAACGAGCTAACGGCCGTGACAAGGCTCCACTTGCCTTCTGCGAGGCGGTGCGCAGCTCCGCCAGGCTGGTAGCCAGGTTCTTGGCGCACTGGCTCAGCTGCATGGCTGCGGCCTGGTCACTCACGGTGGGCACCGCAGCTTTGGCAGAGGACACCATCTTGCTGCCCGGCTGCAGAGAGATGAACAGGAAGTAAGGAGAGCTCCCGGGCAACGAGAGGCAGAACGGCGAGATCCGAACAGCTACACCTCCCTGCCACTCAGACCTTCTCCTGCCCTTAAAGAAAAGGAAATATTAAACTAGTCCCCCCACCCCCAACACACACAACTGCCACCCCAAATCAGATACTCCAGGGTAATACATTCTAGATATGTTAAAAAAAAAAAAGTTTCACTGGTGGGGAGGCAAACTTAGGACAGTGGCTTGAGATTCTCATGAAAAACAAATTTCAAAGAGGAATTCCTGATTAAACAGGTCTTTGTGTTTCTTGGAATAGCTCTTCATTCTGAGTCTAAAATATACCCAATAGACTACTTGAATGAAGGCAGACAAATAAAACAAAATGACCTCACATCTCACAAAAATAATTTTACCATGCACTGATGTCTGCGTGCATGTATATTAAATGCGAAATCAAAAGGAGTTTTATAGAGCAAATTGGCAAAAACATGTATGTTTTTTTAAATGCTTGATTCCTCATCTCATAAAAGATGAAAAAGTATGCTCCATATACTGCTAGCTATAAATTTAGATTTGCTCAACCTTCTGGAAGGACAATTTTACAACGTGTATGAAGAAAGTTTAAAATGTACAAACTTTTTGATCTGTCAGTTCCGCTTCTATTTATTTTTAACCTTGCCTTTCTCTTGTAAAGATCTGAGTGTCTACAGTAGCAAAGTCAAAAGAACAAAAGAAAAAGGGAAAACAAGGGCAGGGCCATAGTGGAACCAGGAACACGTACACGCTGCTCTGTCCCGATGCCATACAACCCTGCTCCGTGCTCCTACCCGCCCCCGTGAAAAGAGAAGTATCTTGTCCAAGTCATAATTCTCAATGTCCTGAAGACAAAAATAAGCTGCTTGAGATCCCGTTTCTAGGAATTTATCCCGAGGAAGTAATTCATGAAGGGAACAAAGATCTGAGCAAAGATTTTTATCAATCATAAGTTATTTATGATAGCAGAAAAATTAAAAACCTTTATGTCTAATAATGGGAGAACAGTTAAACACAGAGCAGGGCCATATGATAGATTTATTCAAAATCGCAAATGCTCATAATGGTGTAAGAAAAACACGAAGGGCCTATATATAATGAATCCCAATTTACAAGAATATATATGTATATACATACATACCTCGGTGTGTGTATGTGCATGTGTGTAGTTAAAACATGAAGAAACACGTCAAAGCTCTCATGTTTTATCTCTGTATGTTAGAATTACAGCACTTGAAAAATGAACCAGACAGATGTATCACTGGGTCCTGCAATTATCAGTTGAACTAGTAAGGGATGAGGAATTGAATCGCCTAATCATACCAATTGCTTATGGGATACAAGTAGAGAAAAAGTGCTGATAAAGTAGAGAGATTTGAATATAAGAAGTAGGTCAAAGGGAGTTTTCCCACAACTTAAAAGTCTCATGGATTTAATTTGCCTTAAAATGAATCTACCCCACACCCCTACAAAGACTAACAATGCTAACGGTACAACTGCCACAAAGAATGATCATGTCTTTGGAGAAGATGCACTTACCACTTCTCTTTTCCCAGTCCGTGAATAATAGCATTAGGCTCTCTGCAAACTAGGAAAGCTAAAGCAATACCTGGTCCTAGGACACAATGTGCAACGTATTACATGTTGTCTCTCTTAGGAGAGAAATAAATATGATAATTCTGAGAAAAGTGGATCATGTGCCATCTCCCTGGGGCAATTTCCCTGCATATTAGCATTTTGTTTTGCCAAGCTCAGCCAAGCTCTCCTGAAACTGGCAATGTATATAGAGGAGTAATCCTGCTTACTGCAAAGACTTAGCTGAGGCTGAGGAATTTGTTAGTTTCCTCTCCTGAAAGGGCAGACCTGCCCAGGTGAGGGTTCTGAGTAAGCCCCAGGTGGCCGCTTCTGCGTTACCTGGAGGAAGTTCTGGCTGGAGATGATGAGGGCCAGCTGGGCACTGAGGTCTTCGGCTTGAGCTTGGCTCCCTCTCACCCCCTGCACCAGCTGAGGGATGTGGTCAGCCACTGCCTACAGAACACACGGAAACGCAAATAAGCACAGCTAGAATGGTGGAATTGTCAAAAGAGGTTAGAAAGTGACCCAGGTGATGCACTGTTTGGATGTGCTATACCCACTCCCAGGCCTTGGACTGACACGGCACATTCAGCCAGCTGGGTCCTCCCCAACACTGCGCCCTTGCCCTGGGTACTCTCCTCCAGGTACACTCTACCTCCTGGTCCCAAAGATCTCAACACGTTCCACCAAAGATGGTTCTCTATAATGAGGCCTCCCTAGTTACAACTCACACCATCACGGCTCACTGGCATTGCACACTTAGAATCAAATAGTCTACACAATTCACAAATGGATAAAATGAAGTCACGTGGTCCCATGATGAGAAGACAGTGAGAGAAATACTCAGCTCCCAGCATAATCTGAGTGCTTTGGCCCCTTACTGCAGGTGTGCATGTTGTGCACGGGCTTTCCTGTTGTCACTCACGGCCCCTCTTTCTCTAAGTGGCACTTCTCATTACTCGAAGTGGAACACCTACAGCCAGGGTGAGGGAGGGAGGGGCAGCGCTCTGCGAGCCAGGCTGCTGTACACTAGCCGTCGTCTCCTACAGTGCCTGAGCAGACAAGCCTTCTGCCTTTTCTGTGTTCCACCTGCATTTTCCCTCTATGCCCACGGTCCCTCGATTAACCAGGCTCTCAGAGGTTATGGCACCGTGTCATCATTGCTGATAAAGGTACCTGGTGCACGCTGGCCTGATGACACTTTTTTCTTTGGAACTTGCTCCAGCAAGGGTTAAAAAAAAAAAATCTCCATGAAATTTTCCCCAGAACCCCTTCAGGACTGCTGATTCCAGTAATTTGGCCCACTTCCTCCTCTCCACCTCAACCTGATAAATAGTGACCCTCTCATTTCCCGGCAGTGACATTCAAAGACCTATTATCTTCAGTCTCTTTGCAAAAGGGAGAGAGGGCTCATCTTGCGGCATTTTCCCAGACATGAGTAGCATGAGCTCCATGAGAAGGGGACAGGCCAAGCCTCCCCCACTGCTGGCAGCTGAGCTGAGGCCCCAACAGGAAACAAGCCCCCCTAGAGCAGGGGCCTCACTCTCAGCAAGATCCCTTCTCCATCCATCCAGGACCCAAGGGCACCTACTGCATCGCTGAGGCTTCTCCTACTAGAGCACATCAGTCCTCAACAGCAGGGCTGGCCCTGGAGAACCCAGCACTGGGAAGAGTGGGCTCCAGGTGGTTCCCCCTCAAAAGTAAACCCATTTCTGAAGTAGAAGCAGTGACTCCCCCTCACATGTGAATCATTATTTCACAGAGGAGATCTGAAGGAGAGTAAGTAGTTAGCTCTCATAACCCCAGCCCAGGCAAACGTGCCTCTCGCTCAGCTCCCACCACTAGCTGCAGTACTTTAGGACACCCCAGTCAGATGCACCGCCCACACGCGGGCCACGGTTCTGCAATTGGACTTTGTGTCTGGTACCATTTGAAGGTATCCTGAGAGAATCGGCTCCCTGGGAAGACAACAGAGTGGTTCACTGTGGCCTCTGTGAGAAGCTGGCCTCAACTCAGCATCAAGGCCCGGGTGTCAGAAGAACCAAAGCACTGTGTCACAGAGGCCAGCCAGGAATAAATCCTCAAGCTGGGGTGGGAGAAAGCAGGAAATCACCCCTGCTACGGTGAGCGAAGACCGAACGCCAAGGCCTGCTTGTCAAACAGAGGCATTCCAGAAATTCAATGCCTCATTATTGTTTCAGGGGCCTACGATGGCTTCATCATTGATCCTCTCTGTCTCTCAAAAAGAAATGAAGGTGGACAAAGGAAAGACGACACTAGGGGAAACCATACTCTCCCTCCAAACCCAGGCCATCCGCTTGATGGACAAAAACCAGACGTATGTATACCTAGAACACAGGAGCCGGAGCAAACTGGATCAGGGCCTGGATAATCTGTCCTAAATGAATTACCAGGGCACTCGGCGCTCTAATGTTATCACGGTCGTCGCAGCAGACCTGGCTCTGTGTGCGCCTGAACCTCACCTTGCAGCTCTGGACCAGCTGCTGCTGGGCCGCGGGGTTCTTGTTGGAAACGGCCGCGTTCTGGGAGGCGGCGATGGTCTGTGTGGCCGCCGCTGCGGCCTGCTTGGCCGCGACCTGCCGAGGAGAGGGGGACAAGGCGAGTCAGACAGACACACGGGCACCTTCTGCATGTCACTTCCACCAAAGGATCAGGCACAGGTTTGCTGCTCCAAAGGAGCTCCAAGAGCAGACCCTGCCTTATTTTAAAAATCTTAAGCCTAACCTCACAACACCCTTGGGTTGACGCTCCCTGGGACGAGTGATAATGACAGACACACCTGAAAGCTCAAGTCCTGATGTCCGTTTGTCTTTCTCAAAAGACCAGGGACACTTCCAAGACTGTGGTGGCACTGAGAGGCTGCACCAAGTCTAAACGCTTTAGGATCAAAGATCTCCGACGAGCAGCACAGGCTGCTGCGTGTCAAGCACAAACACTGATGCCCACGACTTTCCTCCCACGACACCGGGAAGCCTTCGCACAGAAACGCAGAGATCTTCCCACCAGGGCACGTAATCCCGTTTCCTCTCTCATCTCCTCCTAAGCCGATTTCCTTCCAGAATACAGCAGACTATACAGGGAGGGAGTCCTCATGACATAAGCAGGTTCTTGGCTTCCAATCCCCTCAATTTTAGTATAGGCTCTCCTGTGTACATTCGTGAGAGCAATATTTTTTCTTACATAGTTTGTGCCTCTATTTGCAACTTTTGTTCAGAAGAAATATTCCAAAAAATGGCAAAATATTTCTTCTTACTCCCTTTCAAACCTCACTACTCAAGCCTGATCTCCATCTCTAGTCTTCTAAAGCAGCGGTCCCCAACATTTTTGGCACCAAGGATCGGTTTCACGGAAGACAATTTTTTTTATGGATCAGCGGCAGGGGCGATGGTTTCGGGATGATTCAAGTGCATTACATTTATTGTGCAGTCAAACCTCTCTGCTAATGATGATCTATGTTTGCAGCCGCTCCCCAGCGTGAGACTAGCATCACTAACTCAGATCATCAGGCGTTAGATTCTCACAAGGAGCCTGCAACCTAGATCCCTCGCATGCAGTTTACAGCAGGGTTCACGCTCCTATAATGCCACCGCTGATCTGACGGAAGGTGGAGCTTATGCGGTGATGCTGGCGATGGGGAGCGGCTGTAAATACAGATGAAGCTTCGCTCCCCCACTGCTCACCTCCTGTTGTGTGTCCCGGTTCCTACCAGGCCACGGACCAGTACCGGTTTGTGGCTCGGGGGTTGGCCCACAGCTCTAAAGCCTGTATCTCCCATGGGAAGTCCCCAAAAAGTCACTGCCTCCAACAAAATATAAACATTTTTAGCGCAAGGTCCTTCCTGAATGTGTACATCCTTTAATGCCAGACAAAACAAAATCCAGTGTTCTTCCTGAAAAAAGTGTGCATTCTATTCCCGAATGTTACACTCAGGAAGAATTTTAGCTTACTACAACAATTTTTCCCATTCTGTCAATGCCTTTATAGTTCCTAAACCACTGAACGATGTCGTTAACCCCGATTTAGCTTTCTTTATATAGGCATCGCCTTGTTAATTCAACTATTTTTTCAAATAACTCTTTGCAATCTCAAATAGGCAACCCAGAAAGCCAGCCTCTTTCCTGACCTCCAGTCTGTTGACAATTTTTTTCTTAATAGCATTCTGGGCAGCAGCATTGGTTGCTACACGGAGACCTTCTGCAGCTTCTCTCAGCCTTTGCTGCTGGTCCTCATTCTCTGGGTTGGCTGCAGCGCCCTGCAAAGGTGAAAATAAAGATTTCAAGGGGGCAGGGGGCACAGCTGCTGAATTCATGCCTTCAAAATTACTTTTTCCTAGTAGTAGAAAGAATTTGGAACGACAGCCAAATGCCGCAGGCAATATCTTTATGATGAAGATGTTTCCTCTTGCAGTAAAATATATCTACCAGGGGATGCTTCAGAATTGCATGGCTAAACAGTAAGAAATCCAAGGTAATAATTAAACACTTGAGATCATAGCCTTGGTTGTCCATACAAATTAACTTGTGGTCAGAAACTCATGGTTTAAAAGATACTAAGATAAATCTCCCCTCTCCCCATCTTTCTCAGGGATAATTTTATTTTCATTGGCACAGACACAGTAATGATACATGTCTTCTTGTTGTTGCTGAAACACTCTTCCGCCCTGTGGTCCCGGTACTTGTGAAGGGCTACTCCTACTCCGGTATAAATGCATGGGGGCACAGAGGGGAGGGGCGTGCCTTTCAAAAAGATCATAAGGAAATGTTGTCACCGAAAGCCATGCTAGAAATCGCATTCCTAGAGAGCCTGAGTGGTAAAGTACAGCAAAATAGAGCTGGCATCCAACTGCAGTGAATTAATGAGAGAAACCCGATGCCCGGACCTGGCAGGAAAAGAGGAAGGCCCCGCGCACAGCCTGTCACCATGCTTTCCGTGTCCAGCTCTACTGCCCTTTCTACGATGTTGCTTTAGTTGGACGTGTCTTAGAAATCTAAGTGGATTTCATTTACAATGGCAGGATTCCGAATTAGGGGAAGACTGAAGGTTACGTAGGGAGAGGATACAATTTTGTGTCACAATCGTGCAACACAGACTTGAAATTGTATCCTCTCCCTACATTGCCTTCTTCTTCCACCGACAACCAAAGCAGCAACCAAGATTTCTCTCACGGGGCCTGCATGCCTCGTAACGTGTGCTTGATGGCATATAGATCTACGAGCTCCTTCCTGTGAACACTTCAGGGCAAAACTATTTGCTCTCGAGGCAGGGAGAGCAGCATGCCAATTTATCAAAAATCAATTTTCTGAATGTCTAGATTTTCCAAACAATTTGCCAAATTTACCAATTTATAAGAACCTATTTCTTTTAACTATTTATAAAAGCGAGAGCAACGCATACTGGAGGCAATGGTTTTAACATCTGTGGCAGAATTGTTTTAGCAATCCTCTTGAATAGAATCACCTGTTTTTTCAAATTTTAACCACTCTTCCAGTCTTGATTTTGTGTTTCTAGCAATTAAGAAATTTTATTTGTGTGTGTCGCGTGTAAAAGGATTATTTGGGGTACTCCTGTGTTCTTTTGCAAGTTCATGAAAGATGTTTTATTTTTCCTGGTCGCCAGGTCCTTTTTAAACCAGTCCTTTATCGATACCTCAAGTGGCACATCAGCCTCGATTTTACATTTGATGCTTTGAGCAGCTGGAAACCAGCGGTTCTGCATTTCACATTGATGGGAATGTTTGGATCCTTGCTCAGCAATGTCTTTTCTTTATGATGAATGCGTATCAGACATGGGGTACTAATCTTAGCCTGAAAACTTAGTCATTAATTATGAAATATGTAGTTTTTTGCACATTAAATACATTATTTGGAAGTCCAACCATCAGGCGTTTTTTTAGCTTTCGACAAAATTCAGTAAAATATTGCTGATAAGACAAAATGACGACTTTTAACTAAAAGTTAAAAGAATTTACAGAAACACTTTAACATTGTCCAACGTAATATAAGCAACCAAAAACCGCATAAATACTTAGAAGAAACAGGTTTTTGGTCACTTGGTGAGTTCAGTGAACTGGCCTGCTGAGCAAGGTCCATCACGGGAAAAAACGTGCACTGGTCTGGCTCAGCCCTGGTTGTGTGACATCAGGCTATATCTTTTTGAGTTTTAATTTTTTTCATTTGTAAAATAAGGCATTGACTAGATTTTCCCTATGGTTCTTTCTAGACTAGCAAGCAATTTTTTTTTTGTGAACATGAGAGTTTGCTTGAAATAGTTATGTGTAGACCTAGAAGGGAAGGGAAAACTAGTAAAATCTTAAAATAAAAATCACCTACTATACAAAACTCTAAAGTATATTTTTTGCTAAAAGGTAGTGGTTTAAAGCAGAAGTTGGCTCTTGGCTGAAACAGGGATCAGGAGACAAAGGGAAGAAATTCAGACCCTGCTCCCTCCTCGGTCTCTCCTTCACCCCTGCTCATGAGTGATGTCTAAGAATTCCCAATCCCTCAGGCAGGGTCCTCTACGTGGTTCATTGCAGGTCTCAATACATTCTATGTGAAGTAATTCACACATCTGATTGAGACATGCTACTACTCTGTTGAAGGCCAGGGAGACAGGATAAGATGTGGAGACATTTAATGAATCTTACATGCATAGAAATGTTATCTTGGGGGCAGGAATTGAAGGTGATTTTTTTTTTCATACTTCTCTGCATTTTCTGTTAATTCTACAAGAAATATATGCTCGATGCGTAACAAAAACATAGAAGAATCTAGCATTTTTGATTTAAACGGTTCTCACCTAGAGGTATGCACCAGAATAGCCTCTAGAAGTTAAATACATACCCCTGCTCGGTCCCACCTGCGATTTTGTGAATGAGGACCTTTGGGGGTGGAACTGAGGTGAGTGCATTTTAATACTGTTTCACTGTAGGCTCTGAAACAGACTCTGGTTAAGAATCACTATCTTTCAGAAGCATTATATTACAGCAGAGCTATCAAAAAGCACAAAGCTAACTCTTCACTCTTCATGCTTTTATAACATTTACAACTGCTAGCGGAATTTGAAGAACAGTGAAGTAGGAGACACTCCACTATGCAAAATCTTGATAGGAATTTGGTTGAGAAGACGAACGGGGGAGGGCAAAAAAGATTAAGGCTGCAGGAAGAAAATGGGCTTATGTGAATTTACTGTTGAAAAGCTCAAGTTTAAATTAATCACCCCTTTCAAAGCAGCCAAAGGTGAGGACCCAATGGAAAAAGCAAGCAGGGTACTTTTGCTGCTATGGCTGAGTCAGCACCATCTCCCCAAAGGACTTCATTCGGATGTCCGAATGCCTCCTTGGACACAAGGTTGGATGTTGCAAGCCATGTAGGTTTTAAACAAACAAAAATGCACATTCGGCTGACCATCGTCTATCTTGAAGGTAACTCCCAAATCCTAACACTGAATAATGTTCACTTCTCAAACACAAATCCAGTGTAATACCTTCGCCGCTTCCACCATGCGAGCAGTAGAGTCGGCCAAGAGTTTCGCTGCTGCCAGGAGCTTCTTTGAGTTCTCCATGTCGATTTCAGCCTCCGCATCTGACCTCATGGCATTGACGAGGTCTGACGTGGCCTGGGCCAGGACCCGGGCTTGGCGCACCATTTCACCTAGAGGATGGGACAGAGGATGCACACTGTTTGCTTTCCGGAGAACGATAAAACCTTAGGAGCCAGTACGGTCTTGTCTCTAACTGCTCTGGCAAGCTGGATGGAGAAAACTGAACCTCCATGGTCTACTCCTAAGCGGTGCACCCAAATTAGAACCTGAACTGAAAACATTTTCTGTGGCTGCCAGGACAGTCTGCCCCAAACACATCCAAGTTCAACCGTTAACTGTGAAGGAAAAACGTGACACAAGTAGCCAAAGAGAAGCATTTTATAAGCAGAAGGCAGGAAATAAAATTATGTGAATTTACCTTTAGTAAATTCTTATTTAGCAAACATTGTTTACCTCACTTTCAGTACTGCTTACAAAAAAGCCTCTAAAATAAATTCTTCAGGAACCGAGCCGCACATCACCGCCCGAGCTCCACCCCCCGCCCCCACCAACTCCCCCAACCCGTCCGGTAGAAAAATTGTCTTCCATGAAACCGGTCCCTGGTACCAAAAAGGTTGGGGATGGCTGCTTTGAGGAATGGGCATAGAATAAAATTACTCTTAAATTTTGGATTAATTTGCATGCTACTTACCACCACATGAATGACATCGCACAAGCATTACATTTGTGCCACGCGGCCCTCATTCATAGCACAGACCCCAGCATCATGCTCAAATGCTAAGATGCGGCTTAGCCCAGAGTGTTCCCTGCGGATTCTCTCTTTGCTCATCCTTTTCTTCCCAGTGCCGGTTTTGATCTTGCATTATTATTTTTTTAGTCTTACTGTGCCTGTGATTTTACTGAAATCTATTTCAACTTCCTTTTGGAGGAATAATCAACATTAAAAATAAAACGACTCAAATGCAAGGGATTTCTTCCTCTCCCAAAGGTCATTTAACAATGCTGAGGCACTGTAACACTAAGGGGGAAGAAAAAAGCTTTTATAGAAGTAAAAATGTGCTAAATTCAGTGTGGTGTTCTGGACTGGATCCTGAGACAGTGAAAGAACATCAGAGGAAAAATGGATGAAATCCGAATAACGTCTGTAGTTTAGTTAGCAGCAAGGTACCAATGCTATTAATAATTTCCCAGCTTTGACAAAAACTATGCTTCAGGGCAGGTGTTAGGAATGGGGGAAACTGGGAAAGTTCCTGTCTTACCTCAGTAACTTTTTGGTATATCTAAAAGCATCACAAAATAAAAGGATGATTAAAAAAGCAAAAGAATTTAAAAAAAAAACCCAATGTGTGTAGCATTCCTATCTTGTTAAATCATTTAAGGAGGATATAAAAGAGCACAAGATAATTTTCTAAAAAAGAATACTTGTTATAAGGTATCATTCTATGCTGGTGAGGAACCAGGAAAAGAGACCTCTTCTAGAATACTGGGAGGGCTGCAAATTGTGGGTCCTTTCTCGAGAGAACTTTCATAAACACGTTTAAAATAAAAAATGTACATATCTATTGGCCCAGCAATTCCACGGATAGGAATTTACCCTACATAGGTTCCCCCCAAAGTAAACTATTTTTATGAGAATGCTTATTGTACTATCAGTTTTATAAAAGCAAAAAAAACAGAGAAATTTGGAAACGACCTGAATGTCCATAAAAGATAACAGTTAAATTATGATACCTCCAAAAAAAAAAATAGAATACCATGCTGCTGTTAAAAAGTTAATATATAGATGGACAGGAAAAAAGTCTCAAGATATATATCAAATTAAAAAGATTATAAAATAGTATATATAATTCCACTAATATCTGTTAAAGAAGAGAGGGTCTCTCTCACCCACACACATGACTGTAGGCAGATGAGAGACTCCTGGACAGATAAAACAGAAATTGCTCAGTGGTCACTTCTGGGGATTTTGATGACACAGTGGTGGCCTGGGTCTGGGGAGACTTACTTTTCAACAGATTGAAAAGGTATTTATTTTTAAATTTGCCGTATATTATGTATGATGTTTTGATGTCTCAACACCTTTCTGCTGGGGAGAGATACCCCTTCTGGAGCTAGCCAATTCTTAGAGACCGCAAAGGGCTCAGCTGGGAGAACGCCTCCTCTACCTGGCCCAGAGACCCAGACGGCAACAGTCCTCTGCCTTGACCATCCCAGGCACAGGTACCAGGCAACTAGCCACCCTGTCTATAACTTAGAGCCTGCCAAAATTACGTAAACTAGCCAATTCTAAACTGTTTCCTCTGCCCTGCCTTGCATTTCCCGAGGACACTCCAATAAAGATTGTGTTCTGCCTCCTGACCACCGTGGTGGTCTCCCCTGAGATGCTGTGCATCATGTCCCTCCAGGGGACCTGAAAGTGTAACGAACTTCATCCCAAGCCTTGTTCCTGTTTCCTTCCGTGGCTGTTCCAACTTTACCATACTCTATCCAACACATGCATTCTCAGAACAAAAGGGATTTACCTTGAATCTAAATAATAATAAAAACCCGGTTAACTCTGTTGAAGTGTTTAAGCGTGGCTATGAACAAGCACTTTTGCAGTCTCCTAGCTATTTCTGAGCCTCAGTGAGGAAGCCTCAGCCCAGGCTGATGAGAGTCTGCCCTCGCCAGCCACGCAGGCAGCTGTCACTTTCCCTAACGGTAATCGTCACCGCCATTGAACCCTTACCAGCATCGCCCATGGAACTGAAGATGCTCTCGGTGACACACATGATGGTGTCGGTGGCCTGGTCGTAGCGGCCGATGGGCTCGCCTCGGCTGGCAAACTGTCGCACGTGCTGCAGGAGGTCGTGCAGGGCCTGGCTGACCACGCTGGCCGCCGCGCTGACCTGCTTGAGGAGCTCGCTGTCGGCGGTGGCCGCCTGGCAGGCGCGGACGCAGTTCTCCACCGAGCGGTCCACCAGCTTCCCCGCTTCAATCAGCTGCTCCTGACACACAGGGGAGCTGATGGTGGGGCTCACGACCTGAAGCGAGACAAGAGCGGGTTTTGGGCACCACGATGACTCCTGGTCCCCCGTGGGCTCTGTAGTCCCCACAAGTCCCTTCCCGCTCTGGGCCTCAGTTCCTCACTCACAGGACCAGGGATTCAACTAAACTATCGTTGAGGTTGCTCACGCTTCACTATTCTACTTCATTTTGTGATTTTAGATGTCCCCCTAGTCTTTATCTTTGTCATACATGACAATCCATACCACTGACCTACTTCCGTTGACAGAGATTTCTGATATTTACCAATTATATCTCCTTCCTTTCAGGATCCTTGGAATTTGAGTCTTCTGAGCTAGGTTAAGCAGGTAGATCACCTAAGAGAATTGTTATTTCTTTTTTTCAGAGACACCTGGAAGTCTGCCTCATGGTCCTTTAAAGAACGAGATTCTGTCAGTTATTTGTGGACCCTGGCAGGGTCAACAAGGAAAGCAGGAGGGAGACCACCGAGCACGCCTCTGACTGAGGCTGCAAATCCATCCATAGGACGTCAGTGCCAGGCTGAGCCAGACCACACATCTGCACAGCAGGATATGTCAGCAAGGCCAGTGGTGGACATTTCCCATCTTCTGACACATCATCACTGAGAAGATGCGTGGGACAGAGCAGAAAGGGTATTTGGTGGCTAACAGACCCGAGTTATAACCCCAGTTCTGCCACTTACTACTTCTGTGGCCTTAAGCCACTTACAACATCTAAGGGCCTCAGGCTCCCCCTCAGTAAACTGGAGATAGTGGAGCTGAATTTACAGGATTGCTGCGGAGATCATGCGAAGTGATCTATGAAACACGGAGTGTGTACACCCTGGCAACAATTAACATCCTCGCTTGCACACTGCCGCAGCATAGAAAGGGTTCCCACGAACTCTGCGGATTATTTCTGCACCCATGCAGATGATGTACCACACGATGCAAGAACTTTCTCTGTGCAGGTGTAAATAAGATGCATTCAGAGGTCCAAAGGGCAAGACAGCAAATTGCATATAGAAGTGGATTAGCAAAAAGTACCCACTGCTTGAGAACTCGAGCAAAGAACAAACCATAAAAGCAGAATTAGGCAGCTTATGCTAAAATCCTATCACGTCGTTTAAGAGAAGACACTTGAAGCAAGTTCTAAGTCTCAGACTATTTGAACAAATTCTGCCCCTGCTTCCGCCCAATGCCTGGAGGCAGACAAGAGCATGTGACACTGTGCAGAGAGGGCGGGGGTGCCGCCTGGCTCACCTTGGCACACGCCACAAGCTGGGAAGTGGAAAGGGCGCACTGGGTGGCAGCAGCGATCACCCTGTTCTGTAGGACGGTGTCTTCGGCCACTTGGGCCACATTCTTCGCCTTCAGTACCAACATGGCGGCAGCATTGGCAACAGCTTTGGCCAAACTCATTAAGACATCCTACAAAAAGGGAATCAAAGGCTATTCATTTATCTTTTTCTAATCACCCTGTTCACAGCCTGACAATTAAATGTGGCATCCACCTAACCATTTTATTAAAATTCTATTTGATCTTTTCCCTTTAGCACTTTAGACTTTTTTTCCACTTATATTTTGAAAAGTCAGCTTATCTTCAGAGGTAATTAAGGAAGGAGACTTGGGTCCTCATAACTCAGTCTCTTATATATCCATTAAGATTTAAATCTAAAGTGGGTTAATTTGAGGGAATGGTTGTCATTTTAACCACTGATTCACGTTGATGCACTCATCCAACATGGAGTCTTGACGACGTCTCTTTGAGCATGCGGTTGACGTGGTGAATCAGGAGAAGCTGAAAATGTATCCAGATGCCGCAAACATCACGTGCTCTAGGAAAGTTATAATTCACGGCCTCTGAGACATCATGCCCCGCTGTAACTCCAAAATTTATCTTTTCAATTTCTACTTTGCAGAGAGATCCAAGTTATCCTCAGAAATTCAGCCACATCTCTACCTGCAGAGGGCAATGTTGGACACACACAGACACATAGCTGGCACCAACACCTACAGATCCACAGATTAGGAGCCAAGGAATGCTCTGAACATGAGTTATTCTCAGTGTTCTGTAGCCTTCTGGATAAGAATTAAATTATTATGGAAAGTGGAAAGGGAGCCTACATAAATAAACGAGCTACAAGACGATCTGCCTGAAGATGCAAGGAGCCTGGAGCCTTTAAAGATCAGTTTATGCTTCAACTCCATGAGAAGGCATTCTGCCTGCAGAATGAAGACTCCTTTGATACAGCCTTACCAAATTTCTCACCCATCTGTTTGACCTGAAGAATAACCACTGTTATATTTCATTCACTTCTTTGCTTTTAATACTGAAAACAGTTTATTTGATTTGGAAATATCTTCCCAAACATATGAGCCATTTTTATTGTGAACAAACATGTCAAGATTTCCCCCCCAGAGGAAATGGGGTCAGAAGTCTTTATTAATTCATCAGATAATAAAAAGCACTTTTGATTCTAAATGCAAAGGGCATCCACAGGGTCTTTACAATGAGATATTTTATAAGAAGATATACTGGAAAGAATATGCAGCCTGTACAATTTTACACAGAGCAATGACTGTATGTAATCTAGGCAAACCGGAAACCCATGAATCTACCAAGTAAGCTCATTTTAAAAAGGAATAGGTTGGTCCAGTCTTTCTTCAGTCATGTTTCCTGGATATCCAGGGAAAAACTAAAGCCTGCGGTGCTAAAAGTTGGAGACGTCGTTGGGATCTGATTGGCACCTGTCTGCTCCACAACTTGTATTAACAGGAATCTCTCCCAATGCGGCAGTTTCAGTTCTTAGACACCTATCTAAATGCTCAGTGGAAACACAGCTTGAATGTCACAAATTATTTAAAAGATTTTTAAAAATAACTCCCCAAAGTAGGTCACAGTATTCCTTCACTTGATATGAATTCATCTTTTCACACGGGGACCAGGATGTGGTCACACAGAATCACGATTGTTCGAAAGGGCTTTGTTAGAATCGTTTCAAGAAATCCTGTTCCTCCTATTTTGTCCAAAAAAAAATAGCTGGAAAAAGAATGTGATACTACAGCTACAGCTGCTGACAAGGCCTTTGTCAAAATTTTCAACAAGACCACTATTATGTAGCCTGTGTCAAATAAATCTTTGTCAACTCTGGGAACATGCAGTACATTAAGAACCCAAGAAAAGCTCTGTGATAGGATTTCCAGAATTAGAAAAATAGAGTAAGAAATCCAACGTCAGTAAGTCAGGGGCCACCCATAACTGGAGGAGGAGGCAGGATCACCTTTCTGCCCTGGTCTTTACCTAGAGACCTTACACAAACGCAAACATTCAAGTCAGGCCTTTCGCAGGTAACACATACTCCACGGGTCTATTACCCTGAACATGAACCTGCTTCTCTGGACGTCTCAATAGAAACAAACATTCAGGAGCAGAGTTTGCATTTGTACCCGATGAAAATAATCTGTTATATCAATAAAAGAGTAAATCTTTTAAAAATACAAGAATACATGAGATGTCTTAAGGAAGAATTGTGACTTTCTCCTTAATCTTCTTCCTTAACACTTTGGGGAAAGCAATAACATTTTTGAGGAAAGTAAATTGATTACTTCAGGATAATCAAGCCTAGTTAAATAGCAGCTGAATCTCATACTTACCAAATTCCTAAGTAGGTACCTGTCTAAAAAGAACTACCTGCTCTGATACAAAAACTAAAGGCCAATGCAAGGGCAGTTTGGGACCTGGAAAGGGAAGTAAGGATGGGGACACAATTAGCTTGGGTTTAGTGGGGTATATTTAGGTGGTCTTAGGTAAACTCTGTTCATAGTGAAATTATAACTGGCCATCTCAGTGTAGAAATGGCTTTCAGGAATACTCATACCACCCATGATGGAGACCCACACCCTCCATCGTGACATGAACGTTTGTGTGTTGGATGTCTAACTGAACCATGGGATATGACGAGTCCTGCAGCCCCAGGGCCAGAGGTCTGCAGAGAGTGAAGGAGAAACACATATATCTATGGATGAGGATGCAGGTTTCATGTCTCACAACATATATGGTCATGTCTTAGTGTATCTAACACATCTTGTGCCGATGAAGTTTGGTATTTCTACAGTAGATAAAAGGGCCTGTGAAGTTGTCACCCAGGAAGCAAGAAACCTGAATGTCAGCAGAAGGCTGAATGATGCTTTTGTTCTATCAAATATGGCAAAATCATTGTCAAATGAAGAGGTGGCCAAAGAGGATGCAGCCAAAAATGTGGGGGAAAAGCTATTCAGGGATGTCTGGTAGTTAATAAAAAACATTGTTATTTCTCTGGATTTAGTTATATTTGTTCTTATAAGTTTGTAAATTTTTCTAAATAAATGTTCAACTGTATATTTATATATTACATAAAAAGTTAATAATTTGGAAAAAAACTTAAAAAAAGTAAGGTTTTTAAAAAAGCTAATGAAATTCTGCAGAATTCCCAGTGACCTTGACACAGGATTTGAAAAACGGCAACCTGGGCTAGAACTGCAAGCTTTTAATTAAGATCTATCTATTGCTTGCAAAATCAGAGACTTAAGAGGAAGAATAAAGGGCATCGGCCCACGAGCGCATGAGAAGAGAAGTTCCTCTTGGCCTGGACCACCCAGCAGCAGGCCCGTGCACCCTGGGAGACAGACAAGTGGAGGTCTCGTCTGAGCCACGGTGTGGCTATGCTGGCCATGCATCAAGCCAGCTGCAAACAGTGGTGACAGCTGTTCACCAGAGGACAAACAGCACCTGTCCCTGGTATTGGAACACAAGGGTCACAAAAAAGACTTCTGTGTCACACTTGTGATTCTGGATAAGACACAGAAAGCAGACCCACCTCTGAAAACAAAGGAAAGCTCCACTGAGTGCATATGCGTGTATGGAAGTACATGCGTTTTCACGTTTACATGTGGACTCAAGAATGATGCTGTTAAAAACTGCCCCCAGACAGAACCAGATGGGCCAGCAGTTGATAACTGCAGAGGTTGGGTGGTAGATAACAAAGGGGTTCATGACACTATTTTCTGCACTTCATTGTTTAAAGAATGTCCAGCATGTTGACAAACAAGCAGAGGGTTAAGTAAATGCTATGTAAGTGAAATGAGTCTTTCCATTAAATTTTTTTTTAATTAACACAAAAAGACCTCACTCCCAAGGTAATTCACCTCAATCGTATTCTCGATAGCTCAAGGAAGATTTGGTTTGTTTTCTAGTACACCCTCCCTGCTTGGGTCTAGACCATCACTGAGGCTCCTTTCCGAGATTGTAAAGCTGCACGTATCTTACCTGAAACCGCTCATCAGTCTCATTCTCCCCAATCTGCCTCAGAAGATCCCCACTGGCTTGCCCGATGCTTCCTGCAGCGGTCAAAACCGTCTGTCGAGGCTGCGAACAAAGAACACATCTTGATTGGAAAGAAAGTGCATTTCCTCCAGTGTCATCAGACATGGTAGTGCAGGAGGAGGAGTCTCATGGGATTGGCTCCTTTTGTATGTAAATGAGACTCTTGGGTTGTCTGCCAGATAGGAGACATAAGCGTTCTGGTGAAATCTGTGCAAGGAACCACTCACTGTCTCACGAATCAGCAATAGGTAGATGGATTTGAAATGTCCAATGAAATGAGCCTCATTTGGCTGGTAAGAAGGTGATAAAGTGCTATATGGAATGCAGGGTGCAAACTCATATCCCCTTTAAATGTATATTAGTTGTCAATGTTAAGTTCCTGGAACGGCATCTAATCAAGTACTCTTGAGGGAGCATCCTTCATACTAAGAGCTTAGCATGAACAATAGTGTCTGCTCCCAGTTCAACAACTCCAAATACTGTGTGGTAGCTTACCCCATCAGGATGGAAGGAACTGCTCAGGAAGGAAGAGCCCCATGTTCCCCCGCCCAAAGGATGCACCTGTCTCATCAGAACCTGAGTGACTGCTCGTCTGTAAAGCTTACCTCTCCAGAAGTAGGCTGCACAGCTTTCAGGAGGTCTGACACTGCCCCAGCGAGGGTCCTTGCAGCTCTGAGCAAGTCCTCCCCACTGCCCACCTCATCATCCATGAGGGCCGCCAACAGCTTCACGCCTTTGGACATCTCCGTCAGGTTGGAAGAAATAGTGGTGATCGCACAGCCCACAGCTGTGTAATCAGTGTCTGCAGGGTCACCTGGGACAGAGAAAGAAGGACCGTCACCATTCAAGGAGGGTGGGGCATGTCGGGGAGACTGAGGTTGGCAGGAGGCAAGTGGTCCTGGTGAGAATTTTCAAAACCCCACGCTGGCAAGAGTCCATCACCCCCCATCCTGCAGGAGTCAGACACAAAGTTCACATGAGCACAGTGAGATGGGCTACTCCCTTGTCTCCACGGGGACTTTTACCTGGACGCCTCGTGCAATGAAGTACTGAGCATGAGCACCTTTAAAATTGCAAAGGAAGTCTCAGCCTCATAGGGACCTTTTCATTAGGCTCCTGTCAGCAGCCAGGGGTGAGTGAGGAGGGGTGATCAACTCTATTCCTGAAGCAATGATATGCTGCAGGGTGAAGCCAAGAGAGTTCGCAGCTCTTGCGTGACAACGCAAGTCTGGGAGTCACCCTATGTCCCGTGAGGCCACTGCTGGGCAAGGCAGGCAAAGGCACCTGTGACGGCTGTTCTTTCAAAACCATTTTCAGACTGGAAGCTCCCAGAAGGCAGAAACTAGCCTCAACAGACTTCAAAGTGTGTCCAGGATATTGACAATGAGAAGAGCTAAGTGAGTGATTTTTTAATGATGATGCATGATACAGACAAGAAGGAATGAGATGTTCCTTACACTTCTCCTGGGTCACTGGGAGAAAATGCCTAGAGTGTTCCAAGTGCCTTAAAATAGGCACTGCCCTCTCATAAGATGAAAGTCTGTTGCTTCAATCAGCAAATAAAAGCTTATTTATTTTTAATTATTTTTTAATAATAAAACCACAACACACCACAAATCCCTCAGCGACTTACCAGCCGTGAGGTTAACAACCGAAGCCGTTCCAGCCGTGATAGCATCGACTTGGGAATGGATTTCGTGTTTGGATTCGTCCACTTTGTTCTGAACCCACACCCTAGACGCCTGCAAAGCCAGACAACAGCACGACACGATCACGGCACAGAATTACCCAGGAGACCCGAGAAGCCCTGCCGTGAAAAGGGACCAGCATTTTGGCCACACTCTTCTGACAGGGCCCGTAAGTCATCCGAGACAACATCCTTGACAGGCCTCATGCTTGTTCAGAGACGCTGAATGGCATGCAGATTCTCCCTCCTGTGTCTGTACTAACACTGCGTCGTTCTTAACTTTTAAGATCTCAGGAAGGAAAATTCTACCTGGCTTTACTTAGGTAAATTTGACTGAAAAAGAATGAGGAGGAAAATCAATGCCTTGTAATACTGCACATTAGCACTAAGAGTGGTTGCTAATTTTCACCTTGCCTTTTAGGGAACAGGGCTAGAACGAGGGCGTTTCAGCTTGCAGGCGTTCTCTGTCAACGCAGGCAGTGTCTCTTGTTTATAACATGAACTGCCTTGAAGATGATGAAGTGCCATGCTCATGCAGAGGTGACATCTTTCCTGGTAAGACTGGGGGCACGGGGTAAGACCCCTGTTCTGGATCCAGCTCTCCCACTAACAGGTGACATGACCCTGGGCACATTATGTCCAAGTCCTGTGCTTTACATTTCTTCTACTGCAGGAATTCAACTTCTTTAAAAACCCTTTCTGGTTCTTATATTTTATGTTTATTTGAACCTATAAATAACAAATTCTCCATTTTCTGGCATTCCAGGACTCAGCTAGTAAATGATCACTTTTATTGATAATGATGACCCTGCAGTGAGGTGCTGATCTGCTCCCCAAAACATCCTCAGAATGCTAACCTAGGTTTGGGGACGTCTATTGTTAAAAATATTTTACTGCATTCTCATTCTTCGAAAACTGGTGAGGCACGCATGTTTTAAAACGTTACCTCACAATCGTACTGCCTATGGGAGTCTGCCAGATATCGTTTCACCTTGAAGTTCCCCAAAGCAAAATGTTTAATGATTTCAGGTTCTTCAGAGAAACAGCACTGAGGACCCCAGCAGTCTCCATGCATAAAAATATGCAAGTGAAAACCCAGTATTTCAGGGAGAATTTGGAGGGCGGGTACCCTGATGGAACAAGATGAGGCTACAGCCTGTGTTTTGGTTCTGGCCCCTGTGATGGTACCAGTCCTACAGCAGTGGCTTTTAACCCTGACTGCCCATTAGAATCACC